>AXCO02003276.1:0-26293 GCA_000473525.2 Anopheles melas | reverse complement strand
TTTTTTTTTTACCAATTCTCTGTTATGAACGATGGAAAGCATTTTTATTTCCATTTTTTCCCCTTTTCTTTGAAACGTAACACACATTCTTTGCATTTTCCCAGCGTGTTTTAATTATCCTGATTAACGTTAAAACGATTTACTGCTCCCACGCGAAGGGGTAGACGGCAGTTCTAAAGAGATTAAGACGTCCGGTCATTCTAACGCCCGCGGAGAAAGGATAACGACGAAAAACCAAAAAAAAAGCACATAGCATTGAGGGAAGAAAAAAATTAAAGCACCCAACCTATTCCTCCGAGAATTTCCCGGTGCGGCAGTGATGCTGCTGGACCAACGATGGTCAAAGTAGAGCGGGTAAAGATGAAGATGAACGCCAGATATTAAACATTTCCCCATCTTTTAATGTGGCCCACTTGCCACTGTAACATGCTTAGTTTGTGATCCGACATTTACACCAAAAAAAATCCCGACCAAGCACAGAAGCACACAAATGAACAACACACCGAATCGTTACGTGCTGCAATCTTTATGGTAATTTCTTCATTACTTTTATGATCTCGATTTCGCGTGAACCCAAGAAAAAAAAACAACAACGTTGAAGTTTTTTTTTTTTTTGGTGCCACTCTCGAGAACCGCCCGTAGCATTATTAACATTTAGCACCTCGTTCTGTTCTGCAACCGGGCAAAGGACTTGACAAGGCTTGGGGAAGGTTAAATCAGCATTATCTTTATGTCTCTGTGTGTTTCCCTTTGCGCTGGAAACAAAAAGGAAGAAGCGGTCGAGCATATTTCATCTCAAGTACAGTGTACGGTGTGGTTGATGTATGCGGTCTGTTGGGGTAAAGGGTATGAAGCTAGCTTTGTTATTACATCTTAGATCAACGCCTTACATACCACTGACCTCATCACAAAAGGTTGAATATTGTTTTTGTTTTATAAGTTTTTTATGTACAGTATGCTATAAAGTACAATAACATCACAGATGTTTTATATTTATCATATATTATGTTAAAAACACTGCGGAATCTCTTCCAAATTAAAAATACTCTTACAGGGTTTCTCTAGCCAGCTCAACATCGGAAACGAACAATTCAATCCCGTAAAATACATTTCAATAATAATTGGTCATTGGTTGCTTCGTTTACGCACGATATTCATATGACAAAGTTGAATAGGGATTTTACCGATTGGAAATGAAGCTTACAGCAAATGGAAATGAAGCTAGAGAAACACGGTATATACGATTTTGGCTATTACTTTTGATCGTACTATATTTTGAGAATATTTTTAAGTTTTATTTTAATTGCATTAAAATTCATTATTTGTGACTGTAAAATAAATCAACATTCATGTCATCATGAAGCCGAAGTGCTTAACTGAAAGATTTTACCCACGTTTAGCCTATTTGCAGAGCAGTAAGCACATCCCGATTTCATCCAAAACAGTTCAAAGAAGCAATTAATATGCAATCAATAATAAATCAATTTATTGTAAAAATTTTAGAGTTTAATAGGTGACTTTTTTTAATGACAAATAATCATGACTGCCATACTCTATGAATGAAGAAATTAACCCTGCAAAGATATCCAAAAATGTACAGAGAACTAGGAACATTCCATTTCAGAATAATGTCATATATTGTACATATAATAATAGTAAAGCTTGTGCCTTAAACATATAATTACAACATACAACTTACATCCTACATCTGCTGAATATTATATAACCACTCTACCACACATCCCGGAAGTCTATAAATCACTTGCACTCGCACCCTTCAGACTGCAATAAAACGCACCATCAAACGTCCCTTCCTTTCGATTTCGTCTCAAAGTGATCAAAATACAACAACCTAGTCCTATTCTTCCAGGATAGAATCTTCATAAACTGACGCCTTTGCGACCATTTTTATCTTAACCTGCAGTATAGTAACCGATCACACAACATACCCCGCGCGCTCGTAAACGTGTTGACTTTAATCATTATTCCACCATTACAAGCCACTTACACGCTGGCTTGCCAACCCCTAGGAACGTAAGAGTAAGGCCAATGAATTAAGACACTAGCATCGCTTGAGAACGACGACTTTTTGTGGGCCCGGCACGCTTCTCCTGCACCAAACCATGTGTGGTTGAAGCGTGCGCACACGGTAGGAAGGAAGTTTGTCAAATAGTCAACCCGAGAGCCCGTCGTCAAGTACTGTAACACCCCGCCCGCAAGCACTTCGCCCAAACTTCCCACTCCGCACTGACTGTATAATGCAACAAATAAAGCAAAAAGGAAACAACGTGCCGCCAGCCCGTGCGTTCCTTCAAGTGGGAATAGTACGTATGGGAGTGAGAAGGTGGCAGCTGCTTGATGGGAAAATCTCGGCTAATTCCTGGCAAACTGCTCACACTGCGCCCTCGAGGGCGCTAAACCGGATAGCAATTAATGCGACCCGAATTACATGTGGTTGGGATGAAATTTGCCACAAAATTTTATGCTCCTTGTTGCTGTTTTGTTGGTGCCATTTATCGGTGATGCCGGGGAAGGAGAGAGAGAGAGAGAGTGAGCGCTTTTACTTAATTATGCCATTTCGACACCGTGATAGAATCTAATGGTCTCCCGGCTTAATCCTGGGAGCCGGGGGTTGCCCGCTACATGACGCAGAAGGCTTAGCGTACGCCACGCTCTGGAACGCGTTGGGAGGCTAGCTGAACGCTAGCTAACATAACGATTACGAGGGCTACGGAAGGATTTTTGATAAAAGACTCCACGCATGGAATACGTAATTTGAGCTTAAAGTAATTTGCGTGGTGTTGCTGGGCTTTGGGTGTTGACTCCTTTAATAAGTTAACCCATTTTTATGGGATTAAAATTGAAACAAATCTGTATAGCTAATAGGCGTTGGAATCGAGCCCATTCTTGTTATAATAATGATTAGAAAGGCGGAATCTAAGGAAAATCATCGGAGGACAATCACAGACAAATGGCAAACAATGTAAAAGATGTTGCAGAAACAAAATTAAAACTGTTATTTCATCAAAAATTGCTGATGGTATTTTATTTTTTTATAGCATTTTAGTTATTTGTGTTAATAGTATCATTCCTACATGTTAAAATGAATATACGATACTGAAAAGAAGAGATTAAAATTAGTAAAAGATATTGCTAAAAACTTATATTGGCGACTATGGTTCGGAAAACGAGAGAAAAACCAAATTGTATACATTCTAGTTCAGAATTTCCAATCAGACAGAAGTTGGAAGTTTGTGTAGACCTAATAGAACAAATAGCTCGCATACCTTTACTCCATCCATTGTAGTCCTTTTATAGCCCATTGTATTTTTATTTTTATAGCGCTAAATTGTCTAAACTGCCAGCACTTAGCAAAACAATATCAGGTCCCAAATGTTCCGTCTGTAACAGTTCTTCCGTTCCTCCTCATCGACCAACGTGTCGTCTTTTTAGCGTTTATCTGAGCATGGCTGCAAACACATGCTACAAAGGATTAACTTTTACCCTCCCCTTTCTACGACCCCACTGACACGGTTAATAGGATTGATTTTCCGTCCCGTACACTGGTGCTCAGGCTCAGGCGTCGAACCTCTTTCCGGCGGAATGCCAACTCTCCCTAATATCCTCACGGCGCACCCGAGCAAACCGGAACAGACTGTGCACTGTGCGATGCCACTACAAATGATTATCAAAGTGCAATTACCTACAACTGATACAAATCGGTGCCCATTTATTTTCAACCATAACTCTTTACCTCGCACTGTACCGACCTGTCGGTGTCGAGTTTCCGCATCGGTAGTGACAGTTTTGCCCAAACCATCACGGCACAAACAACGCAAACAACCAAATTACCTAATCAATTTCACTTTTAATGCTGAAAAATTACGCCACTCGCGGGGGTAGAAACACGCAAACGTACCGCAACGTACCGGCGGCGCAGACGAAGCTCCCCACCAACACCGGGGCGAAGAAAATGTGTGCATAATTATGCTGTTTTGTATTAAATAAATTAGGTGTAGAATTCGTGTCGTAACGATCACACAATTAAACGCTCTAATTAAATACTAGAAAAACCACTGCCAGTGTTTGACTGTTCGGGCTCGCGTTCCGGGTCGGGTTGTGCCGAACGAAGGAGACGCCGGAATGTTTCGCCCTTTTTTGCTGCAGCAGCGGAATCGTAAAGTTTGCCATTCCCCCGGGCGCGCCAACGCGCCACATTGTAGCGCAAAACGCAGCAAAACGATATCCTTTCACCGTTTTCATGGGAAATGCATTTCCACCGCTAGCTGAAATGCTGAATGGAAATGTATTTTTATGATTGTTTCACCGAACATTAAGGTGAACTTAAAAAATATGACACAAAGTTCTTCTACTTCACAATACACATACAAAATGATAAATGATTATTTTATGCAAACATCTTTCCCACAGCAGAATGCTGCTATTTGACGTACAAAATGAATGTTCATCATGACATGTGTACTCGTAATCGCGTAAGCCAACCTTACAAGGGGGGAAAATACAATTAGATAGCCCACACGTAGGTTACTGTGTGTATTTTATCGCTGGTCAACTGCTTAGAGAACCTACTTTTCACAAATGTTTCCGTACTGTTGGCACATTAAAAAGAGAAGATATTATCCCTTATCATCAATCGTATTTCCTTTTTTATTTGTTTTGAAAATAACCCCTTGTTGAAAAAAAAGGTAAACAAAACACTTTTCCGATCGATTCGACCGTTATTAAATTATCGAGGATTACTAGGGCAAATCCTTCAACCAAAACCATTCACAAACACATCGTTTTCCCCGGTTCCCGTGGATGGGTTTGGCAAAGTTTGGCACCCTTGTACGGGTGCAGAATTTTGCTCAAGAAAAGAATAACAAAACACACACACAAAACAGAAAGAAAATCACTTCACTGGTGAACAGTTAAAAAAAACAGCCAGCATAACCGATGGGCGGAACACACCTGATCGCATTCGCCTTACTTAACCCTCGATGTCTTGAATTAAAAACCTCAAACGAGGGATAGCGTAAAAAAATTTAAGCGTAAATAATCCTACAGCCGGAACATGTCTAGTATGTCCAAAAGTGTGTCATCACTGATTTGAATGGTAAACAACTTTCTTTTTTGCCATTTCTGACTCATTCAAGCTACTGCTGATACTATAAATATTCATAGTCTCCATTTTAATGTTGACTTTAGTATTTAAGCGCTATTTCTTTTTTTACAGTTAAGAAAATATTCAAACGAAAATAAAACCAACGAAATTTGTGATGCGATTTATTTTGTTTTTTTTTTATATAAATATTTAAAAACTTGGTTTTTTAAATAGAAAGTGATTCCAAATACGCATCAAACTTGGTATTTTCATTATTTCTTATACGAATGTAACTGGACTCCGACGTCAAAATCGTTTAGTGTATCTACCATTAAAAAGAATGTTCTGCTTTGTATTTCCAACTAGAAGACTCATCCCACACACCGGGACAAGTACAGCTGTGTACCTCTCATTCCTCACTAACAACGCTCGTTCTTCATCATCGTCCTGCAAACGAGCTCATTTCCATTTGAGAAACTCACCCATTTGCAAACCGGTGGACAGGGGGAACAGACCACCCATCAGCTCAAATTGTACGCGCCACCGTTTACAACAATGATGTAACCAAATACCGCGCAAACGCTTTCAACAGTGTGTGTCTCTGTGTGACTGCGAAAGAAGTGTTTGCTTTGTCGTTCGTTGTCGGGTGTTTAATTGTGCCTGCGAAACATGCATTCACGCCAGCTCCAGCACCGTGTGCAGATCCGCTATATGAGCATGTTTGACGAAGTGATTAGAAAAATGACCTCATTAAGCTGTTGTCAAATATGGTTGGCGATTAAAGTGAGAGAGAGAGAGACTGAGAGAAAATACAGCTAATGAGATGCGATGTGTCTGACATGTCTGGGCTTCTTCATGCGAGCATCCTTAGCGAACAGTAAATCCGTAACCACAGCGTCTTACCGTATACAGGACCTTCTACACGATCCGGTGCCAAACACGCCACACCGAAGCATAGCTTTATTAATTTTTCCACCCGCCAGCCCTCGAGTTTTGGTTTGATCGTGTGCGGTTTGATTGCAGGAAAAGTTGAGCTCCCGTGGAAGCACCATTTCCACCTTGGTGACACTTGGTGACGAGATTAAGGTGGGAAAGTTTTATCTACGACTGCTGCATGTTTGTCCCGTCGTACGCTACAGTTGCTTGATCCATCAATTCCAACCACTTGCAGATTAACAATATCGAAGTTATTGCCCCGGAATGGTGCGCCGTCCATCGTAACAACAGAATCATCAACTGCAACGAACTCCACGTACACTGTGCGTATCTGAAAACCATTATTGGTCAAATAGTAGTAACACATAATTGTAAAAATACATAATCAATACCGGAAAACACTGGAAAAAGGTTCTTCAGTCCAGAATTGTTGAAAGATAGCTTTGTACCTTCGACGCCTAAGCTGAGATGTCCTCAAACATCTTCGAAATTTGATTTAAGGAATTACGCCTAAAAGTATGCAATATAACTCCGTCCATAAATTGCGTAACGCTTCAAGAGGAAGCATATATTGCAGCACTTCGATTTGTTACATAGCGGAGAAAGATGTTAGAAAAACTTCAAAACTTTATGTTGGTTACATATAAATTTTGAATTTCAGAAGAAAAGTGGTTTATATATTGATTGCTTTGATTTTACTGGAATAAAATGAAACAAAACCGTAAGCCGCCGAACTTCGTGGTGTATGCATTCCAAGCAATTGAGAATTGTGACGTTATTTAAAATGTTGTTATTATTTGATGACTCAAAAATTCTCCTTTTTGAATCGTTGCGTAATTTATAAATAATGCCGAGGAAAAAATGAGATGAAAATTGAGTCTGCAAATTTATTTCTTGGGCTCCTTTTTTCAGCTTATGCGCTTCAAAATTATCTCACGAAAAACCAGCATAAACAATTCATTCAATATTGTCTCCACACAAATTTATTTCATTCTACATTTCATCCTTCAAAATCCCACAGTGCACTACTTTGACCAAGCGAATGCGCACATCCTTTTGTATGCAGCTCGATTCCTTCAGAGCCATGGCTGTGTGTGTGTATGTGCATGTGGCGTCTTTTCGCCACAACCTAGATTAGATAAGTTTACATCGTTCACACCTCACCCTTCCGTTCGCACAAGCCTCGCCACACCGGACCGAAACAGACTGATGATGATGATGTGATGCTGAAAAGTTGCCAATCTCATACGGTAACAGTTGGTCCCGTGCCGGCCCGGGGCATCATTTATCACGCCCGCAAAACATGCTGACGGGCGCTGAGCCACGTGGTTCATATTGCACAACCCATCCCACAGACGAAGCAGGGCCAGTTGCAAAAGTTTATCAAACAACTTGCAACAAACGGACGTCGAAGGATGTGCGACTACCTAGAGACAGCCGGAGCGTATATCGCTTACCCTTCCAGGTTTGGGCAAGTGCGCCCCCCCATGATAACATCTAATCAAATGACTCCGGCGGAAGATGTTACATGCTCACTTTTTGCGTCGGCTGCGCATCGTGAAGGGTTTTACAACGCTCTATTTCCAGCGGGGTAGTCTTAAAGACGGTGAGAACTCTCTCAACCCACCTCAACACAACACGAACGAGGTAAGCAGTCGAAGATGTACTACGCGGTCGCTGGCTGCACCAACCGATCCATCGTGCGCCCGATAGTTATTACTTCTATTATTTATTTTATTAATAACTTCCCAACTATGCCCACACGCAGCGGAAGAATGTCAACCGTACGTAATAAATATGATTTAATTACAATATAAATTGTGATTTCATGGCTGTGTTAGCGTGCCACTCTCCCCAGTGTGACTTATTCGCTTTGCTAACTGAACTAATCCGCGCGTCTAGTTGGGCCACTCGCAGCATGGCCGGCGGGGCATGAAAAACGCAACGCATTCCCGTGCCCGGTTAGAGTGACTATGCTTTCCCGTTTCCCGCCAGCATCGGCAATAGATGCGAATGCTCGAAAAGATGCGGTACTGCGACGGCACAAGGTCGCGAACGACTTGTTAGGGGGGTTTTAGGGCTTGCCAAACGGTGCGTGTAACGATTTGATGATTATGATAAATTCCATTACGATATTTATTGATTACTTCTCATTACAGTGTTCAATAAATTGGTTATTATGTGGCATAGGAACTACCGCTACCAAGTACCTAGTCGTACGTGAGCGGGCCCGTAAATCGATTGTTTAGTCAATTTTGGTGCTGTTTCTGCAGCCACAGTCGCAGTGTGGCTTATTAACAACAAACTTCACAACATCTTGGCTCGTTTTTGCTTAACATTTCAACGCTTTTCTTCTTCCCGTTTTCAGTCGGGCAGTACAGTGCAAAACAGCCATCGTTCTACAACTCCTATTTTCCCCCCCACGGTAAAAAGGGGGAAAACATATGAAAATTGCTTAAATTGAAATCTCTGCAGGCCATCTCTGGTACGCGCAGCACATAAGTGAATGTGGCAGAAAATGTTCCGAAATGCTTTCCCAGCATGCCATGGTATGCCAAGCCGGGGCCTGGAAATATTTCACACATGATTAAGCCCCAACATAAAGTATAATTGTTACTGGATGTTACTGCTGGCCTCGCTCCCCACAAAGAGCACCCTTCCAGCGTGGCACCCTACCGTGCTGAAAAGCCTTTCCCGTTCTAGCCACGTGTGGGGATGGCGGGGACAGCTCCTGGCGGTTTGTTACGAATTTAATTTAATAATAAAAATGTACATAAACATGACTATTAAAGCCGCGCAAACCACCAAACGGTTGGCGCCCTTGCTGCACCGTACAGCGCTGTGTAATAATTTCCCACCATCACCACACACACACACACACACACACACGAAACCTCCGGCAGGATGATGAAGTTGCCCTGTCCTGCCCAGGGGAGGGTTTGCCCACTTTCTTGCCATTTGCCAGTGACATTCGGTGGCAAACGTTTTGGGCACCGCAAGTACATTCCACCATCGTGTGTGTGTGTGTGTCGGTGTCCCGGACGGTGTGTTGAAATGGAATTATGTTTTATTATTTGCAAGATTTATTCAGTGCGCACCCAGTGTAACCCACGATAAGCTTATGTGCTCACATGTTTGGGAATTTTATTTCGGGTGGAAAATTTATTACCCCCAGAAATGCCGCGGAACCGTAGAGCTGGCGGGAAAAGAGTTATGAATATTAGTTTCTATCGTTTTTACGAAAAAAAAGGATACCAAGCTGCTGTTTTAGCTAGTTGTCACCGTGTCAAGGTAAGGAAGGATACGATTTTTTGTAAAAAAAGTATGCATTGCAAGAGAAAACTCATTACCACCCCATCAAATGTCGAAGCATCTTAACGGGCAAGATAAGGCAATGTAATTTCTACGAATACAAAAACTCTCTACCACCCCCAAACTCTCAATTTGGCTCCCAAGATAAGATTTAATATTCATCGCACCACCACACGCCCATCCATCCAGCAGGTGGTGCAATTTTACATGTCAACGAACATCCGCACCGTTATCGCGCACCGTTTAATCAGCTTCTAATTACACAAAGCGGTACGAGCGTGCATGAGGAGCAATCCGGACAGCAAAAAAAACGCTGCCTAATGAAGTGGCGCTTCAAAAGAAAAATCTGTTCCATCTCTTTACGGTCCTCAAATACCCGGCCCGGCTCCGGTAGAAGATGCCAGAAGACAGCACACTTCAATCAACAAGGAGTGACGGACGAACGAACGAACGAACGGACGGGCGAGTCTTGCAAGCTTAAATTTATATTAATTTTTCGGAATTTAATTTAATCAAACCATTTGCGCACCGAAGTTACAGTGGCATTTAAAATGATCGCCCAAAACCATCACCCAAGCCCCCGGCAGCATCAGCTTCGGTCGCTTGCGGTTTGTTTAGCGCCCGCCACGAGAACGGCAATCAACCAGAGCACCCTTCGCCGTAGAGAGCGCTTGGCAGGCGTTTTGGGTGGAAAAAAATAACCTCCAGACGAAGACACTGGCACGATAATAACTAGCCGAAGTAGGAAGAATGAAAAAAAAAACTCATAAAAATCCCTTGAAAAATAACTCCATAATACTAGCCCATAATCTTATCATTTATACAACGCTTGATAGGTGCCTTAGCGATGGTGGCCGGAAACCGGTAGAAAGTCTGCTGTCTTTCGACACCCTTCGAACAATGTCGAGCAGGGGACGGTAAAAACCACTACTAACATTTGCCACTCGCGTAGGAATGCTCATTTACGCTCGAGCCAGGCCTGCTCGAAGGGGAGTCCAAATGAGTGAACGGTACGGACCGGCGGGATTCCGTTTCCGTCGCCGGTGTTGTTGTGTTTCTCCCCATTGCGTCCGACGTAATGAATGGGAATAATATTAAACTGATAAGTGACCTGCACCCGGATGCACCCTAACGCGCAATTAAAAGTAATGAAAGGACTTCGCTGGAGTGGTTAGTGTGGCCTTACACTCGAGAGGTGTTTTTTTTCTACTCAATTTTAAAAGAACTCTCTTTATAGCTGATTGTCTTGATTGGCAAGAATCTGTTTAAGGCAACTCTGTACCGCAAGCAGTACCATCCTGCTCCATCCACCTTCATCTGTGCTCCTTCCAATCAGAAACCTTCACTCAGCCCTTTTGCTGCCGCGACCCGTCATATACGGTGTGAAGGCAATTTTTCTCATTACCATTCGGTAACACATCCGCGATAGGCAAATTCGTATCACCCATTGTTCCGCAAGCGGATCAACTCGCGATACCGGCCGGTACGGCCAGCATTGGACTGCTGCAAACAATAGTCGATTTAAATATTGCAACACCGTCCCACCGGCCAGCCCTACGAGCTGTGCGCAAAGAAATGGTCGAAGGTTTCAACCTTTTTGGCAAATGATAGCCTGCTCGTTTGTTTGTGTGCCGGAATAGTGTGCGTGCGTCGGAAAAGGAACTATGGTACAGCGATCAGCATACCGCGCGGGAGGAAAGAGAAAAAAAAGGAATATCTCATAAATTTGCTTTCCGGCTGGTTTTACAATTTGCTGTGCCTTTAAGTATCACACAATAATCTGCAATAAAGGCAGAACAGCAGCTCAAAACCGATCAACATCACTACAGACAGTAAAACGGGTGCTGACAAACGTTAGCCGCTACAAACGAGCGGCATAAAATAGACACTACAGTGGCCTATACACTGTGCCAGCGGGATGTCATACACATCGATCAGGAAAATTTTTCCAAAATGATATGCAACTAGATCGCACCGGACCGATAGCCCATTGGTTTTGCCATTTTTCTACATGCATTCCTCTGCCTGTAGAGGTCACCTGTACTGATCGAAACGACCAGCTTCACTGCGGCCGGGGCTAAACACTGCTAAATGGTTGCATAAATCAGCCTCGCTCAGAACGCTCCGACACGGCCCCTACGATGTGTCATTCATCAATCAAACCGTAGCCAGTCAGCACAGCAGTAGCATTCGATTTTCGTGCTGGCTTGTGACCGAGCCCACTTGGAAGAATGAATGCGCCGTTACGGGTGTCCCGAGCTGCCCGCAAGTCGGCGCATTAGCATAAATGAATGCCGGGCTTGCCCGAATTGGTCGACCGGCCGCAAGGAAACGATCGTGTGGCAAAGGGTTTTTTTCGCACGAAGCAAACGTCCCCAGCGATAGCATCGGGAGGCGGAAAGCGCTGGCAGAAACATGTGCGGCTTTGATGTGTCAAACCACACCAACACGAGCGCGATGACAATGTTGATAACCGTTGGCAGCACTCCTTTACCGTCTTGCTGGGGCGTGCAGTTGGAACACTATTTGTCGGGCACAACATCCGGTGTGTCGGTGACCTTCGGCCCGGTGCCTCGGTAGGCTCGGTTTTCGGACTGTAAGTAGTTTCTGAAGACGAGACGAGATACAGCTCACGAAAGAAGTCAAGTTAAAGGTTTGGCATGAAATTTGTCAAAGTACTTCAGAACTTGTGGGTATGTGTGGTACGGAGCGGGCAAGAGTATAAGATATAATCATGGGGTTTTCGAACGTATTCCGTATTTAGTAAGCTTGATGCGATATAAGAAGTCTACACTGATTTACGGTTTGAAACAACGAATGTTTTGAAGCAGAAAAATCTTGTCTATAGTAGTAACACGGTGTAATTTACCACACAAAAACAATTTGATGCTTGTATAAATTTGAATATATTTTAGCCTTGCAAATATTTTCAGGAGCAATTCTAAGTTCAAGTTGAAAAAGCCCAGATCGACGTTGCTGCAATCAACAGAAGAACAATAACGGGCTGCAATACCAGGAAGAAGGAACAAGAAAGCGTTGGAAGTTTAAATTAAATGAGTTTTGGGAAAATAAAAGAACCATATAAATCTAATCCGAACAAAAGTTTCTACATCATTTATATACATAATGATCATAGGACTAGGATCACATTGCTGATTTTCGATAATGCCAAATGATCATGTCCAACAAAGTCTCAAATACTGAAATACTCAAATAAACGTATAGGTTCAATGCTCAAGTCTTAGAGACAAAGTGCAATCGATGTTCTTAAAGATAGTTCGCCCTACAAAATTAATACAAAAAAACTATCAAAAAAACATCCTCAGTTGAAGTTGTTATGTTTTCACTAGGTATAATAAGACACTGGATGATCTTTCAGTCTACGAGATTTTTTTTAAATTAATTTTTAAAGAGACTTTGAGCCTTTCGGTTTCATTGGCCTCTGAGGCCTACGAGATTCAAATATGTTCTCCAACTAGGAAAAGAATACCAATAGCTCCTTATGCAAGACACACAAAACATTCCTAAGCTCCAAAGTGTACACTTTCGTATAAGAATATTATAAACTAGCTCTAACATCAATATTCCACCATTTTAGCGCCTCAAAGCAATGTTCAACAATCGGTTGCAACTTATCGCTCATCGTTACATCAACTACAATCATTTGACTGTAAGCTGACTTGGAAAAATTAGACCACATGTGTAACACAGGACCCCGATAAGATGCACTAATCCTGCGATTTGCTTTATTTGTTTACAAATTGCCCAATTTAAAATTTACCAGCATTCCCAATTCAAAGCTAACAAACAACAAAAACTCCAGAAAGCAAACTTAACCCGAACCTCGACCAGCTAAAACACTTCACCCACCAAAGCAACTGCTACTGCTACCCCTTCGAGCTACTGTTACTTATCTGCATCTCCATACGTAATATGTTTCCTGTTTGGTTCTTCGGTCGTGGCAGGGTGTCGAAATCGAAACACACTCCTCCGTGCCAGGACGAGCCTTCTCGTCTTGCTTTAAAATCCTTTTCCCCCGTCTACGTACGCAGCCTGCCCCGGCCGGACCTACTTATCCGGTCTCATCGCACACTCTCGCTCTCTCTATCTCCCACTCCTGTGTAGCACACGACCTCAATTTTAAAGCCCATACCTTCTTCGATTACAAAATCGTTTATCGCTTTCGGTATTTTGCATAAATTGCTTCCGCTTCCGTGCTGCCCTCGTCCGCACCAACATACGCGCACCACATATGCGCTGCTCGAGTGTGTTTTGGTTGCTTGCGCAAATCCGTACCCGCTGCTCCCGTCTTTCACATTTTGCAATATATGTTGTATGCATCGTTTCGTAACCTTCGCCACCCGCCCCTAACAATGGGGGGCGCTCGGGCGCTGCACAGTTCAAGCCGATAGGCACTTCACTACGCCCGGGATAACTGCGGAAGCTGAGGGAAAGTTATTTATATGCCTTACTGATTGCAACGATATTTAAAAACCTGCTGCCGCCGGATCATTGCTACAGCATCAAAGCAGATTTGCAGGCACAGATTTATGAACGGAACGAGGCATCCGGAATGAGCAGCGAAGTGTTACGGGAGCAAAATAATAAAAAAAATACACACGCAGAATCTAATTTCACCTTAGAACACATGCTTTCATGCAAGGACGACCATAAAAAGAATTACAAAGGCATATGCCGGTGCCTTTGCCGCACTTTTACCTCATCCAATTTGTATTTGCAGGATGGCACGTGTAGTTATGGGAAGAAGATCCTGTAGTACTCCTACGGGTTTTGTGCCATTTTGTGTGATTAGAAGTTTTACAATTTCAACGCATTTGTTTGAATAATCTTTTGATTCCCAATCGATACTAAAATTTACCGCCATTAGAGCGAAGCATGCTCTATGTTAGATGGGACAAGCAACCGTTTCAAAGCAAAACCGATATTTATATCCAAACCAATCTCATCACGTTCGAGTGATTAATCTATTTGAGCAATATAACGCTGGAAATTTTGGACAATTTCTGGCATTTATGTTATATATTCCCTGCAAAAAGTACTGAGGAAATCGTTCGAAACAAACCAACCAACCAACGAATTGTAACCGTGTCCCATTCACTCGCTCAACGCACACCACGTAACACACACGAATGCTGTAAAATGGGAATTAATTTAATTGCAATTATCATAATTTTAGCATTTAAATTAATTTCACCCAAAAATGGCCAGCGCGTTCGCCGCACGAGCCACAGTAGGAGTTGGTCGATTCTTCCGACCATACACTTGGCACGTACTCGGTACGGTGTGCATGCTCTGACACTGGTCACGGCAGTGGTAATAAAAAAACGGTCTCTCAGTTTGGAAATTCAAAGCAGAACCAGAAACATTGTAACTGAATGTTTTTTTTTTATTCCCCTGTCGTATATCCAGGTCGGGGAAAGTCTGTATTCACTCGCAGCGTTAGCACTCAGTATGTGGAGAACAGGTACGCCAAAAAGGGCCAGGATATGGTGGCTCAAAATCTCTGACAAGAAAATAAATCTTGTCTTCACGTTAATCCGCCCAACGCACAACATACTGCGGCGATCATTCCCGTGCAAAACGCTCTCTTTCTGATCGTGGAGATTAATGGAACATTACAGAAACAGTAGCTGGTGTAGTAAAAGCCTGAAGGTTTTGAAGTTCCGAACAAGGGTTTGAAGAGGAAACAAGGGAGCATTCTAGCGTTCTTTTTGAATCCCATCACGAGGATATCTTCACATGACACTGTTGTAATCGAGCATCTTTCGAGAAGTACTCGGGGCTGACACTCATCCTTCGCTCATCCTGCTGGATGAGATGCTTCTATAAACCCCTTTTGAGCAAACAGTTTCCTTCCCGGTCACCCATTTGTTCTAGTAGTCAACACCCTCATCGCACACGCGGAGATGGTAGAAATTTCACAAACCAACCCTACACACCTCGAACCACGACGTGTCCTTCTTCCCTCACTTCCATTCCTAGCCGTAATCCGCCGCACAAATGTTAAAGAAATATTAACATAAAACTTTGCATAATGTATTTAAATTCAATACGATGTTGAACAACTTTGCGAAACACTTTGGTTGCTCGATTTCAGCGCTTTTAGTGTTCCGATGCACTTGACTTGGCCGGATGGGCGAAAGCTGTGGGTGATGGTAAAAAACACTTCCCAAACAAGCCCCCCTCCGGAAAGGTCTCGGCCAGTTTTGTAAAGCGCACTGACACCGCGACCGAACACATTTCGCCCATCGTTCGAGCGGTGCGCGAGCACTCAAGCTTCGGGTGTAGCTAATCGTGTCGTTTGCCCACCGTTTCATCACTATTCAATGCAAATGTTTCGCTGCACTCGTTCTTGCGTTTTATTCGCACACTAAAAAAAAAACAATTTAATCCTACCAGGCTACACGCGGGCCCATCCACGTGCATCCACGTTCCTTTTCGGCCGACGCGACTGACGCTTCCATAAGCAGACTGTGCGCGAATTTACATGCGGAAAACCGGAGAGACAAGTGGGTGGGTTTTGCGTATTTTGTCGGTGCGAACTTGTGCCCTTACCACCACACCCCGTGGCCGTTAGGAAGCGGAAGATTCGCATGGAACGCACCCAGGGTGGATATAAATCAGGGCAGCCAGCGCTGCATTCAATAGTGCAAGCCAGGCGCGGCATTCACAGTCAATTGTTTAAGTCAGGTAGTCGACATCGGTGACATTCCGGACATGGATGACACGGTGCCTCTTGCTCGTTCCTTTTCGCAAGTACACTAAACGCAGGGCGTCTTTAGGGTTGTCCAAAATTTAGCACCAATGTATGGTAATAGTCTGACAGTGATAATCCCACCGTCTGTAAAATGATGCGTGACGAACAGGAGACTTTGCTTTACAGAACTCAGTTGCCATAGCTATTTCTTGCTTCGAGCCATGTCCTTGTAGCAATTGCAGGCACGGTCTCTGTCCTTGGTCATGTGACATCAAAAACTGCAGAACCATACAGCCTAAAACTTATTCCTAACAGAAAATTTGATTAATATCATTTGACAATGTAATTTACAGCATCTTCCTTCGAATCCTCTGTTAATCTCATATCCATGTCTTTATCATTAATTTTCTCTGCTTGGAAGTTTGATCTTGTTATGCTTTTAGTATCTATTCTTGTCACTTATGTGGATTGTATTTTCTTACCTTGTGTTACAACTTCATTATTCCTTTCACATCAAGTTCATGCTAAGCATCGAAGGTGAAAATATATCTGCAGCTAATTGTGAGCAGGAACGAAACCAGAAATACGAAATTACAAAATATGTGTTTCAAAACTGGTTGTGCCTTCAAACATTAAGAACATCATTTCAAGTATAGTTTGGAAGACTCTTTGTAGCCAGATGACTTAATAAAAACGAATATGAACACAAAAACAAACAAGAGGGCAGCAGCGGGTTTACAGTGTCGGGGGCCCTAAGCAGTAAGAATTGTTGAGGCCCCTATGTACATGATTACTGGGACAAAGAGGTACTCGGCATCCGTCTTTGTTTATGTAACATTTCAACTTAAATTTGGTTGCTGCCGGGGGGGGGGGTGCTTAGGGTTCGTCTAGCGCGGGGCCCCAACGTCCATCACCCACGGGGCCCTCCTTGCTAATACAGTGCCATATTCTTTCAACGGTTATGGATAATGGACTAAAGATTCCGGGGCCCCCCGCAATTGCTTACTTTGCTTACCGTTAAATACGCCACTGCAAGAGGGCAACTCTTTTCTATTTCCTTCAAAGTATGGTGTAGTATTGTATTGTCTTATTTATACCAATTTGATATAATTTATCACAGAATGATAAAAATATAAAGAACATTTTGTCCTTTGAATCGTCCACTATCCAGCACCAGTACCAGTGGCTACTACCATGCAGGTATGTTCATTCTTCACAAATCCGATCCTGCCGGTATTCAGCATTCGATGAAGTGTGGAAAAATTATTCAAAGAATTATCATTTTGTCATATTGAGTTACAGCGTGCGTAGTGTTGGCCGGAAATTTTTACTCCGCATCTTTTGTGTGATCGTTTTTGCGTTAGTTCAAAGCCCATTACAAACACAAATGTATGTAAATATCAAGAACACAAATGAAACGCAAAAGGCATCACTTAAAATGCTCCAATCCTTACAGTGAATATACATTTCAAAAAACATTGTTGTACATCCCTAGTGATAGGACTATCGATCCCATTGCCTGTCACCATCAATATTTTGCAACATTTTATTACCCATCTTTACCGCTTTCTGGCAACTTTTTTGCAGTTTTTTTTTCTTCTTTTTCACTTTCAGCAAAATATCGATTGGAACTTTAAATTTAATTAAGTTTGTCTTGAGCGCGTCAAAAAAAGTGAAAAAGTTGAACAAAATTGGCAAAGCAACAAACAAGCCGTTCGACACCGATCAACCATCTCCATTTCATATCGTCGTCAATTTGGTGGTGTAAAAATCAAATTCGCACAAACAACAAACCATTGGATCGTAAATTCACACTCTTTGTGACACACATCGCTGTTTTCCCCTTTTTTTTTGTTATCTCGCATTCGCATATCTCGCCCGCCACGGAATCCGGCTGCGATGCCAAATTTTATTTTGATCCCTTCATTTGCTAAAGACTAGGTCGTGTGTGTGTTTTTTTCTCTTTTTTTGTGGAACGTTTCACACATATTTCCCTGTTGTGCTACACCCACCCCGGCACTAGAACGATGTTTGGCCATTTCAGCGACACACACACACACTCGTAAAACGAGCAAAGGGACGGGCGGCTGGCAGGATGAAACGATTTGTTGAGTGTTGTTTTATAGTGCCATCACTTTGTTTGCTAAATTAAATTTACAGTTTCCAGCTCGATGAAGCATATCGTGCAGGCGCCGCGTCCTCCACACTGGGCAGGGGTGGACCAGCGGGCTAGGAAATCCCTCGCATATCGTTTGTTTTCCGTCCTCTATTCATTTTTTTTGTATTTGCTGCATGCTTCTTACTCTTTGTCACTCTCAGGACGACACACACTCTTGAAAGCGGTTACATTCTTCACATATCGCCCCATAAACACCGACAAATGATGACATACTCTATGGATGCTCGTGTAGAGCTGTTGAAGCGTTACGCTAGCGTGGTAACTCTGATGGTTCGGAGAGTACCCAATGCCGGAAACAATCAGAACCGTATAGTTCACACGGATTTCCACTGCGATAGGGCACACACGTCCCGCTACGAGGTATGCCGACTACCAGACGGAGACAGACATACACACACGCAGACACTTTTTCATTGGCAGTCAACCAAATCATTACGACTGAGTGGTGTGAATTGACCAAGGTGAAAGTGATGAACGTAATACGAGTGGTGCGAGCGTATCAATCAAACGAAATCAGCCAGGACGTGTTTGGGTGAGAGTTACTGTCTTGCCGGATAATTTACAAGTACATTCATACATATAGCTCAACTACAAATTTCGTTTTTACACTTTTCTGTGAAAAAATATCCTCGATAATGAAATGAAACAACGTTTTCCCCAACCCGAATTGACCTTATTTTCCAGCTCACGTTACGTATGATTAATGTTTGCGTCTAGTTATTTCATCCGTTGATCTTCCAATTATTTTGAAACACACCAACCCAACTTTTGGCATCAGTGACACCGACACCCTCCTAACTGAATTCAATCAAAATTGGACAGAAAGAAATACCAACGCCACCGCACACCGCCACCAATGTGCTGCTACATCCTTTTTCTTTCCATCCATTCCTATCAACGCTTTGTCCCCATTTGTTGGCCGATCGTATGTAAACAAGCTCATAAATTTTCCATTTCAGCCAACAACACAAAAAAGCGGGACTACTTTACACCCGCCAAAGCCCCGCTGAGTGACACATTTTTCCTGCGATTGACAGCTATCGTGAAATGAATCGTACCGCCGCCTGCCTGTTATCCCGGTAACAGTTACAGTCGCTCTATTCTCATATTATGACGGTTTTATCATAACTTCAACGCTGTGGGCCCCTTCATCAAAGAGTTTCGAGGCTTCGGTGCGTGCGTGGTAAAGGTTTGCGAAACGGTTTCACTTACGGTTACGTGTTACTTACTTTTCCGCGCTAAAGACACTCTTTGGAATGTTAAAAAAGAAAAGGAGCAACACTGTAAATCCCAGCTCGGTACACCTCTTTTCGGTTGCGTTTTGCTGCTCTGTATCTCCACCCGGCTAAGAGAACTAAATCGATTCGAAACGGCTTTGGCAGCTCTTCACTCCGTATGGCCCCCAGCGGAAAAAGATGCTGCAAAGCGTTCTGTTCCATATTTTTATCACGCCGTGTACATTGCCGTGCTAGAACCAATTCAAAGCTGTCTTGACACAGTGATGTGCCCAGCTCCGAGCCGAGTCGAAGCACGGCGCGTTTGCTACGGCAACTGTGCCCATTCACGAGCCGACGTACAACCAACAATAAAAGAATGGCTCATGATTTATGTGTTTGCTACTTCTTCAAATTGATATCGTTACGGGTTTCATGGTCGGAAATTTTGTTTATTGATTATCCCAACCAAATACAAAGGCGCTTCCTTCCTTTCGGTGGTACATCCTTCAATTTATACGCTCTTTAACTGTGCAATACAGCGCTGAGGTTTGTCTGTTGTTTTTTTCGCTTCTTGTTGTGCTCACTTTTGTCAATATTTTGAATGCTGCTAAGCCACCGTGTAAAAGTGTGTACCCATGTTTAGCCAATTCGTCGCGGTTGTTTCACACTCCAGGTGACAGAAAATTGACGACAAATCGAGCGGTGAAGAATCAACACCGTCATCCCGTGCCCGTGCAAGTCAATGTTTAATGAACAAGTGACGAAAATCATTGCAGAAAGAGCAGCGCTTACTCATATTAGGTACCCGTTTTTCATACCGGCAACTGACTATAAAGAGATACGGATTGTAGTTAGAGTACAAATGGGTACTATTTTTAGATGTTATTTGGGGTTTAAAACGAGTGTAAAAGCCGTAGGACACGTTCTTGGAAGAGAATGTTTAAATATCACTAATTAAACACTCTTACTCGTCTAGAAAAAAGGTTTTATATATAGTTTAATTTGCATTTCAACCATTTGAAACATAGTAGATTTGAACGCACGACTTGTCTAGTATAAGACCAAGCGTATGACACTACACTATGAGAATGCTACTGTACTGGCACCTAAATAGTGCAATAAATAGATAAGAAACAATCAACGATCGTTATATTTCATCATTTATGATTTATCACTTCATTTTTCATGCCTTTTATACGTTTTACATTCATTAAAAATATGAGTGTGTACATTCAAAGTACAAATATATTGATTAACTGTGCAACAATTAACCGACATTTGTAAGAACGTCCCACCATCGCAGCCACAGCCTTAAATGCAGAGAACATTTTATCATCACGCACGCCGTTTCCCAATTCCTTTCTTAATCACTTTTTCACGCCCGAAACGTTTCCGTGAGCCAGACACCACATAGTTGCAAGCCAACAGCCGAGCGCGGCCGCACGATGCTTACGGTACCGTAATTCCTTCCTTTAAAGGAAAAAACTGACTGCTGCACTCTAAATTATGGTCCCAGTTACACGTGTTTACCCACAGCAGCAGCAGCAGCAGCAGCAAAAAAACGTAAAGGACAAAACTCCAAACCCAAACTGTCAACCGTCTCGCTGCATCGAAATTCTTACATTTTCATTTCCAACGGTTGTTGGGTTTGCGACGTGATTCCGTTGCGATTCGTGTGATCAGCAGACACCCAGCGGCAGGGGAGAGTGTGTGTGCAACACAGCAAAAAAAACGGCAAGATTGGGAAACATAGCCGCCAGGGGTTTGAACTGAGGTACAAACACCGACACTTGCCTGGTTGGCTGGAATTGCTGGGTATCAGTTGATAAAAACTTGTCGATATATTGATTGATGATGTCGTCAAGCTGCAACAATCAGAAAGAATGCAATCCCTGGCCGCTGGCGAAACGCTCGAAACGATGCTGTGCCGTTCCTGGCACCTAGCAAGGGTGAGGAGGGGGTTTGATGGTGAATTTGCTGCGTTATTTTGCCACAAACAAACATACAACAAAAAGCACAGACCAACCAAACCCTTTCGGTTTTTGAATCGTTCCATAAACAACCAACCCATCACGCTGGAACTTGATCAAAGCAGTTACACACCACGCTTAAATGGGCGAGCCACTCGAGCACCCGCAGCATTGTACACAAGCGCAACAGGAGCACAACAAAAAAAACCACAAAAAAACAAACACCGTCCAGATACGTCAAACTGGACATTGGGACCAGGGCAAGGACTGCAAATGATTAAGCCAAAGCCCCCGATCCTAACCGACTTTGCACAACAAAAGGCGAACCTCGCCTTTCCCTCCTCTGCTGCATCCGTAGCAGCATCGCAGTCAGTATAGGAAGCTCATGAATTTTGCAGTAAGTCAAGTTTTCCTTGGATTGCTTGAATTGACTTCTTGTTTTTTTTTGTTTCTGCGCTTCTCACAAAACTATCGAAACCCAATGCTATAAAAATGACTTATAGGTTAAAATTTGAGACACTTCACCATTCCGCTTCACTTTAAAGCGGTCCCGCGCTGCAGCGTCGCTTTCGGCCTCCGTTTTCCCAGTGACAAGTAAGCTCCCGGAAGGGCGGCAGAAGTGTCGAGCGATCGCGATAACGGGGCTGCACGATGAAGCAGCTCCTCACAATAAAGGAAGAAAGGTAGCATACACACACACACGCACAAAAAACCCTAACACATCACATCAAGCTTTTGGATGCATTCCTGCAGCAAAACCCCTGCCACCGAACGGACAACTGGAAATATGCTGAAAACGTCTTTATTTATTGATTCCTACGAAATTTTTCACCTGAAGTGATATCTTTATTATGTTGTGCAGAATGTTAAAAATGCCGCTGCTGCTGCTCCGATGCTGGTGCTGCCGTTTGCTTGGCGAAACCACATTCTAGCGATTGTTATCGTTGTGCAAAGCGGAGCATAGAATGAAGTGCGAGGAAAAGGTATTCGCATTACCTGTGCGTTTTGAAACTTTGAGCTTCAATATTATTATTAAGTGTGTAAATGGCATTTTAAAGTAATGTGCAACGCTGAAAAATTATGCCATTATACCGCAAACTGCATTTAGTAGCTCTTCTTCTTCTTCTTCTTTAGGTGAAGCCGCTCCTGCATCCCTAGGACGATATGGTGCGCGGCCTGTCGGCTCGGAAATTCGGTTCCAATTTTCGCACGTCCACGTCCACGGAGCCAGAGACAAGTGACAAAACGAAAATGAAATGCTACAGTTATAAATATGTATGTTGTACGCCACTCGTAGCCACTCGTCTTGGAGCACTGCCACAAGTGCTAGCTGTAATTGGGAAGCTTCACCTCGGAGCGGTTTTTTTGTAATGTTTGGTGTGCTGTTACTGTTCCAAAGTTTCTGACGCTTCGTTTAGCAGACACTTTTTTTCGTTTGCGCGTTTGCGCCAATGCGCTTCATCAACGCATCCAGTCCGGACCAGTTGCGGAAAGTGTCGCGAGCGTCATAATCAGTTTGCTGCGTTTGCGTCTGTTTTGTTCCACCGGTTTACGCAACCACTCTTCCAACAGGTCCAACCGCCCACTTGCCAGCCCGCCGGAAGAAGCATCACCATCCGCCGCACAGATTTCTGGTCGATTGAGCAGCTTTCCGGTTTGTCGTTTCGTTTACGCAACGTCGATGTTCCGGTTCGATTGGGGCGTTCGGAATCAATTTTGACGACCCGTAACATAATTACTTTCCCGCCTCGAACGAGCGCTGTTGGCAAGATAGTGTTTTGTTAATATAAATACTCTGTACACTCGGTGCACCGCTACTCATTACCGACTTGCTCACTGTGTCGGCTGTGTAGCCAGCGATATATTGCTCTGCAACAATGAAGGTAAGGTTGTTGCGAAGTGACGATTTCCACCCTCTGAACAATCCAGGTGGGCAAATAAAAACACATCCCCCTTTGCTATCAATTACAGCTTGTTCTGGTCGCGTTATCTACCGTGATGGTGATTAGTGCGGGACTATCGCTCAAACCGAGCCCCCGGAGGGACATCGCGTTCCCCCGGCACATGCCCAGCCTGCCCGATCCGGACCGTGACAAGGGAACGGATGTGGTGCATTCGAACCAGCTCCCCCCGCACGGTGCCAAGCCGGCCAGGCTGCGGGTGAGTGATACGCGGCGCAGCAAGAAGGTGAAGCAAACGTCGAGCAGTAGCACCAGCGGGGAACATGAAAACACACGCGTGACGGAGCGTAAACTGCACACGAAAATTGTGCACGTACCGGAGCCGTTCGTGGTGCACGTGGAAAAGCCGTACCCGGTGTACATCGAAAAGCCCGTGATAGTGGAAAAGCATTTGCCGTTGCATCTCTACATAAAAAAGAAGGAGACAAAACATCACTGAGCTTGTAGTGCAGTGAAGAAGTTTAGATGTGTAAGATGAAACATATTTATTGGAGACTGTGTTCCGGTTTGAATAAAATAAAAAGAGCCTAAAGATATTTCTGAATTGGTTTCTTTTTAAACAACAATTGCAACAAAAACAAATTAGAAACTTCTAAGATATGTTCTTTGCTTCATCTTTAATCTTCATCTTCCAATCCTATCAGCATTGCAGTTTCATTCATTATTGTCAACTAGAGAGTTTCGAAAGCAGAATTAGATCTATAATCGTTTCTGTTTAGCGTTTGCTGTTAAGTCACGTATAAAAGTTCCTAATTCATCATTTTTTGTAAAAAATTATCTCAATTTTCTTCACTAAGGAATCAATTTTTGCCTCACTATCATCCATGTTTGTCTGTAAGTTTCAGTGTTCTAAAATTCGTCAATTGAATTGAACAGAAGGAGTACAAATTGATGTGAAGATAATGAAAATGCTAATCAAATAAATTAAAGCAATGAATGGAACAAATATTGTAGTAAATTAATACTCTTTTAATATAGCATTTAAGTTATCGAAAATCAGCTGCAATAATATGGGAATATAAAATGATTCTTAATGCACACAAAACATGGTGACTAACAGGCAAAACTTCGTACAAATTATGAAAAAATGGTGATTGAATTTTAACGGAACTATCTGTAAAATTAAAACGGGCATACAAAAAATTCAAAAAAGAGAAAGCTTCAGTGGCTCAGCTCAAATTTTGATGCGAGTAAATGCTAACATTTTCTTGAAACAAACGAAGAATTCCAAGTACTTCTCCATTTTGAACTTTGAATAACACTAAAATTGCACAACTATCTGCTAAACCTGTCCAAAACCGCCACGTGAAACCTGAGCCACCATTGCACCATGTTTGCAAAGTCACCCTGCAGCCCGCTGCGGTACAGCCCTACATCAGGTGCCAGCTACTTAACGATGTATCGAAAGCCAACAACTACGCCTCCCCGTCCCGGCAATCCCGTCCCTCAAAAATTAACAACTCCAAGCCTCAATCCATTCAAACATTCTCACTGTCAACCGCGCTTATGCAAACTTGCGAAACCGCGCTGTCACAGCGTCGCTCGAAATCTTCCCACCAACCTGGGTGGCATCGGTCGTCTTGCATGTCCGCAAGAAGCTGCACAGGCAAGCGGTGTGTAGCGCCGCGACGGGGCAGCGCTTGACCCAACACGGCCAGCGAAATGTTTACCCACGGAATACGAATAAATATTTATTAGATAAGACACGCTTCCAAATATTCAAATCATTTGTTTGCGGATTGTTTTCCGCTAACGAACAAACGAATTTCCCTGCGATTATATCGCACCGTGGGATGTATGCTTAGGGTCAGGGAAAGGGAAACGGGATCGACGGGACGTTGATAAGGCTGCGGCACTGTCCACAGCGAGCCATTTTGGGTAAGGGATCAAGTCAAGTGTTAAATGCAATCCGTCAACAGTGGACCGTGCGTGGGGCGCGTCGAACAGTGGGCGCGATAATTGGCCACATTTAAAAGTCAAATCGCCAGATCGTGCCACCGTCGGT
The DNA here is from genome assembly GCA_000473525.2 of Anopheles melas. Classification (NCBI taxonomy): domain Eukaryota; kingdom Metazoa; phylum Arthropoda; class Insecta; order Diptera; family Culicidae; genus Anopheles; species Anopheles melas. The sequence continues at coordinate 891 of AXCO02003276.1, read as the reverse complement.
AAGGGGTGATTTTTGGATACCCGTGCACGGGATAATGCTCGATTGTGTGGAGGTGTCGGTGGAGTGACACAAAAGTGTATGTCTTTAAATTATTGCCGACACTGGTGGACATCATTTGTGTGGTTTATTGTGGGTAAACAAGCAGTTTATTTGTATGTACAGCTACAAGATGCTCTCATATATCTGATTCTCTGGCATTCCAGTAAGAATTAACAATAATTATCAGTTTCTCTCAGCTTCACTTTAATAATCGTTAATATGAACGTAAATGCATCAAATTTGAACTTACTGTAATGATCCTAAAACATTAAAAAAAAACTGATAAATATTAATCAAACTTCTGCATGAACACTCCGGAATTTTGCAACAGCCACTGTTTGAAAACTATTTGTATTATTGTTAAACGAAGATTTAACTCCGACAGAAATGATACCAGCTTCATCCAATAACATGAAATTCTTTGGAAATGCATTATACCTAAAGAATATTACAAATCACATGAAGATGCTCTGTAATCTCTAACATGATCCAAAAGTCAATACCGAAGAGCCGCACCAAATCCCAATCTCTAGGCATAACATCAAAAGAGACAACCGTAGTTTTTGGCTCGCCCTAATAAAAGTAACAAATCCAATTTGGACAAGCTTTGAAAGCATTCCATTGCAATCCCCAAAAAAAAAACACACACACACACACACCGATATCGGAATAGAAAGCCTATCCCAGAGAGCAGGGAGAATTTACTACCCTCGTTATACAACACTACCCTAAAACGATACGACCCGGTCGTCCACCATTCCTCCACCGAGCGAGCGGAGTCTGCAAAGACGCTGACAAATACTAAATTATTTGCTTGTTTTGCCAAACGAAACACTCACTGCTCAACTCGAA
>KI920145.1:1441-26661 GCA_000473525.2 Anopheles melas | reverse complement strand
CCCCTAGGAACTGAGCGGAACTGCAAAATTGCAACGAATCTCGTCGCTCAAGCCGGGAAACGAAAGATCGATCACGTTGCGATAAATGGAACGCGATCACGGTTTTCGCGATTTGCTTTTAGCCCGGGTGCGCGCGCCGGGTAAAACTAAAACTCAAAACAAAAAACCGTGAGGAGACTAACCGGCAAAAGGCAATAAAATGATCTGTTGAGTAAATGGGCGAACATATTTTACGCGCCCGAATCGCTCCCCCCCCCGAACCAGCTTGGTGATTTAAGAACGTCCGCAGCACATAATTAATATGGCCACCCGAATCGATTCGTGTCTCAATCGCTTTCTAGAAGGTGTTCGAGAGTATTGTACTGTTATTTTTTGGTGTAGTTGCTGGCCAAAAAACTGCGGCCGTAATTTACGTTCTCTTTGTCACTATAATTTCGTATTAAAACGCTTTATGCAACGGTTTTACTTGCGCGCGCGCGCGCGTGATAATACAGCAGCAGCCACATTATCTAACAGTCGAACGATTAAGACACCGATCAGGTTCAGTGGCCGGCTAGGGCCGGTATGCCGACGGGCGATAACGGGGTGGGTTCGATTTTACCGTGCTTTCTCAAACCAACACACCACAAACGAGACAGCCTCATGCGCCTTCAAGCCACTGGAATTTCTCCAGATTGAAGACTGTCCCGATCGTTTCATTTTTCTTGTTTCCGTACGGCACACAGTCCATTATCGAATGATCACAGGCAATCGTTATAATTTGCCGGGTACGTCTGCGAGTCGTTTCGTGTCTTTCGATTAGTCGTCTGTCGTGCTCAGCTAAACGGCCAATTTGAAGCGCCAGTAATCGATGAAGCATGATTACTATAAATTGCCAGTTTCGGACACTCGCCTGCTTGCTTGGAGGTGCTACTTCCGAGCGTACTACGCACCCCATCTTGGGCGGAAGTACGCGCTTTGTCACACTTTCGGTGATTTCGGCAAACAAGCTGATTATTTGTCGTTTTTATGGTTTGGTTGATTTAGTTAATGTTTATCTTCGTCTTCTGTTCCAGCGCAACGGAGTCCACAAAAGACCGCGTGCCAGTGAGCAGACACACCTTGTCCGGATGCATTTTTGTTATGTTTTTGATTATGCAAAGTCCCGGGGTTCCCTCCCTATCAACCGTCAAACATTGACACCCATGCTTTTGACGGGTACGCGTAAAACACGATTGCTCGGGCAAGCCATAACGGCACTGGGATTAGCCTCAATGTCCGAATATCGCTGGTCTGGTAAGGGACAACATATAAACAACGCCATTCGATGACCGAATGGCTCAAAACGGAACCCAGCCGGTACTTTACATCATCCAACTTTCGCCATTGTGCTTCCTTCTCGAGAGACAGGAGTACCTCCTTTGCTGTGCGCTCCTAACAAACGCTAACCTTTCACGCTGTTGACAGGCGATGAATGATGTCAATTTTTTTTTACCAACCGCAATTCTGCGCCACCAGGTGTGGTTGCCAATTAATGTGTCAAGCAGCTCATCTTCCCCGGGAGGAGCAAAGCAACCTTGAGCGGAACACTGGCATCTTGTCATACGGCGCAGAGAGCGCCAAAAGTTACCGCGAGCGTTCGTTCACCCGCGCTCAGTACGCTATTGTTTTGGGAAGATAATTTTTATGAAAGGGTGGGTAAGGGAGGTTGCCTCGTTTGTGGGACATTTCAAGCCTGCACGCGTACCATTACCCACCCACTGCGCGTGCGTGTGTCCCCGATTGATTGCGTTGCTTCGCCTGGCACAGCTTGTTCCGAAACGGACGACTTTCTAACACACACTTGCGGCGGTAGCAACGGTACGGGATGACATAATTTGACGGTGGTTTGATGTTTGCAAAAAAAAAAAAAAAAACAGATAAATTTCATGCTTTTGCACACTGCTGTTTGAAAGGGCAAAGAGTGTGCATGCGTGTGCATTTAGGTGGCTAAATTACTTTTGCCTTTTCCGCTGCCAGTTCTGTGGCGTAATAGAGGAGTAAAAGGGGAATATGTGTTAAATAAATGGTGTTTTGTTGAAGGTGTTCGAAAACTCCATTCAATTAATGCCAATTTGATGTAAAAATCTTCAATTAAGTCTTTCCTTAATTATAAGGTTTTCAAAAAATACATATTTTGTCATCTTATCCATGCATACTTGAGGGATATAAGCACATCAAACATTGTTAACGTTACTTGACACCAAACGTTGCAATTAAAACCTAATGCTCGCCGCTTTGCCCAATGTCAAAAGCATTCATTTTTGAAAGCTAACATTGTTGCCCAATAGTTGCGTTTTCACCGCCATAATAAGGCTGTTCAGCAACGTTCTAGTGGTAAATGATGCTGTAATTGAATAATGTTTAGACCCCGGCTCCGAATGCTCGATCGTGTCAAATTCGTCAAGATTGCTTCTCCGATTCAGGTCAATGAGAATCAAACCGTTTAGCTCAGTCCAAACGATAGTGTAAGGAAGGAGGGGGGAGCGGTGGGAGATTTTTACATCTCTCACGTCGGTTGGCCAACAAAGCTTCCACTCATCAATTGGTCAATTAGCCAAATCGAGCTGCGCCAAATCAACGCATCCAGCGCTCCAAAGCGATCGTTTGACTTTATCGGCTAACTAACAAATGCAAATCCACAACGACCCAGCAACAGCCTACGTTACGAGCAACGCAAATGGGCAAATGAATATACTAAACCGCTCATCGCCATCACTCATGACGACGCACCAACGCGCCAGCCGAATGCAATCAAGTACTTTCATCTAGGCAACTGGCCAAACGCGCTGGCCGTACACGGGTGTCTTTAAAGTACACGATCGCACAGGAAAGTAGCTGCTGCCGTCGTCCCCGGGCACTATTAGCCACAGTGGCCAGCGCTTTCGATTGCAATTAAATAGCAATAAATGTAAAATTCGTTGATTACTATCTCTCGTCCCGATAGTCGCGGCACGGTGTCGAGCAATTTACCTACAGCCACTAGCACCGAAATGGAAAGCTCCGTGCTGGCCTGTGGATCCCGGCCGGTGGATCGTAGGCATAACATTTACAATCCTACTCCTCCACCAGCCGTTCGAGTGGAGTTTTTTATTAATTAAATTTACAAAGATAGCACCGCCGGTGCGATGGGAAAACCGGGTGTGATCGTGCACTTGCTTAAATTAGAGCATCGAGCCGAGATGCATTAGGAGCGGATGAAGGGATGGGGAGGGGGGGGTGGAGGGTGGTTGTGGGTTGAGAAATGCTAAAGACTGTCAAATTTGTCAGCACCCCATGCACCGGAAGGAAGCGAGAGAGTCGAGCTGCAACCGGTTGCAGCATAACGCAAGGCCGCTGACGGTGCAACTCACAAACGCTTCAAATCTCACGCGCTTACTTAATGCCACTCGTTGGACATAATTTATACGAAACAGTTTCAAATCGCACGCCCGTCGACCCGGACGAAAACGTAACGAGCCTCCGGAATCTCGGCCCTCCTTCGCCGGCGCACCGCAATCGGGTATCGGGTTTAATGAAAACTGATCGATCAGTTTAGCAGCAGTTGAAATCGTATCCACTCCCTTAGGGCAGCTTCGAAGGCCGCCCGTTTGATGAAACGAGTTGAATGAATATGGATATACACTCGCACACACATACATAAACACACACGCATACGTAGGTACAGGAAAATTCCGGCGTCTGGCTATCTGTCGTAATTTGTGATGACAATCCTTCCCTTCCCGACCGCCGAATCCGACAGACCGGTAGACGAAAATTAATTAGTTCCCGCCCGTTGTTTCGGTACCGTCGGACGGTAGCCCTTCTCCGTACTGCAGGTGGCACAGGGCGGGGCTCCTCCTGCAGAGCCAAACAACCATAAACCATAGCGTGATGATCGGCGATAGAAATGTTTCGATGCATTTTTCATGTTATTTTTTCTCCACTTGTTTTTTTTTTTTTTTTTGGGCGATGGAATCCACTGGCTAGCTAACACAAATGATGCAATCGGTGAAAGGGGGCACCATATTAGGCTGCCATTGCTACTGCTGTGCTGGGCTAAGTGACATTGTGTGATTCGAACCTACGAAAACCTCTCGGCAGACTTGGGTGTCAGTTTTCTCCTCCTCGTTTGGCGCCTCATTTGTGCAGGTCACCATTATGTACAATTAATAAACACGACGATCGGTGCGATCGCATTACAGATCGTGCCGAAAGCAGGCCTGTTAATGGTTTGTTGCAGTAAGAAATATTTAAAATCGATCGAATAACCTTACGCATGGACGATTAACTAATTTAGCCTCAATATGGTGAGCCCTCTCTCTCTCTCTCTCTCTCTCTCTCTCGCTCGTCGGCACAGCTTACAAGAGGGGGCAATTAAAACGCCGCCGAACATTATTCAATTACACCGAGCTGATGTGAATACGTGCAACGAGACGTCATTTCATTTGCCAGCTTCTGCCTCCTGCGGTATGCCTCGACCCACCACACCTGCCGACGATCATCCAAAGCAACCCAAGATGGGCTCCATCTGCGCACTGCCAAACCTTCGGGCCGCGCGTAACTACCGTGTGAAGCTCACCCTTCGTACCCGCACGCTGGCATAGGTAGGTTAATTGTGCAACCACACGCTCAACCCCATGCTCATCTCATTATATCCATCTCACACGTGCCGCGAGGCTAATCTTGCGCATCACCCGCTTTGCTACGGATCGTCCGCAAGTCGAGACCCTTTTCGTTCGCTCCCACGTGTGAGGGAAAGGCAGCAAAAATTGGCCAGCATTATTTAATCGCTCTGTCACCGACTCCTCCGTGTGGGGTTCTGGGCCATCAAGATCAAGCTCCACAGCTCCGCACGGTGTCGAACAGAAAACTGCGATCGCGATCGAAGCGTCTGATAGCTTTGCAAATCGAATTAGCTGCTGCAACACGACGCGCGGCCCGGACCAGCGAACCAGCGACACCTGCTAGCCGAGACCTGCGCTGTTAACCTGGTTTCGGGTGGATGAGCCCGAGCCAAACAGTGTAGCATAGCCGAAATGGCACAAAGGCAGACCAACAGCAGACTAAAAAATCAAATCGCTCCAAGTTACTCCCACTCTCGCGTGCCTATCCAGCGCCATGCTTGGCAGAGGTGGTGGTGGAGGAATGGGCAACCAGCGTTGGCGGGCCTGGGGAATTTGCGATCCTCAGCCAATTGCGCTAGCGTAATCTAATTAGAAAGAAATGAAATTGCAGCTTTCGCGGTCAACACGTTTCGTGCGGGCGTTTCGAGCGAAGCCTTTAAAACTGGCCGTACTAGATGAGTGGTGGTGGACCACTACTGGTTCGTTCCAATGAGTTCTATTGGTTCACCTGCGCGTAGAGGTTGCAAAAGTACGGTGCGTACAGCAGTGGTGCAGTTTGGAAATGGTGTTTGGGCTGTATTTTACGAATTTCTGACGCTTTGCTAACGATATGGGGGGCTCTAACGGTTGTTGCAGAGCTCGAGCGGTTGTTGTTTGAATGGTGATTGGTTCGCTAATTTTAGTGAAATATTTTTAATTAAATTTAGGATTGCAGGACAATAGAGCAGCTGCTGTGCGCACTTCTTGAAAATTGAACGATTTTGAAATAAAAACTTATTATGATCGTCTTACTTTCTTATAGTTCACGCAACAACCATTTTCAACCCAAGCCTATCAGAGCTCTTTGTGGCTTCAGAAATAGTGACTGATATTCAGCATCGTGTACATAGATGATTGATTTAATCTTCTCTCTAAACGCAACACTAAATAGCATTTTTGAAAACGAAAATCGATCGCATAATCAATTGCCAATGGTGCGTTAGGGATGGGGGATGCATTGAAACAACAGACATGCGTAAGAATGCAAATAAAAACACACCCACAAACAAATGCACCGATGGGTTCCGATCTACGATCGGTTTCACCAGCTACCACACACCGTATCGTCGAATTGATATGCTGTTGCGCATAAAATAATTGCTATTTGCAACAATGCACGCAGCCCATAATTGCAACCCTTAAACACAACAAAAGCCAATCATTTCATTACTTTCACCGTTCATTTAGTACAGCTTGCCTATACACCGATTCCCACTATGCAATCACCTGCTTGGCATAATATTCGGTGCAAGTTTAAGCCAATTTTACATTTATCTTTGTAAAAGAGCAGCACTTGACTTTGTACACATTGCCCACTCTGTCACAAGATCCACACAATTTTCTCCCGGAAAGGCTCTTTCGCACACAAAACTTTCGTTTTGACTGTAAATACACACGCGCACGTACACGGGAGTCTGGAGATCACGTCGGCGAGGTCAGAGTGTGTGATTTATTTACTTACTCTCAATCGTCTACTGGTTCCAGTGGAACGTACGAATCTCCACGGCAGTGCGGAACACTCTGTGCTTACCTGCGAAAAGAAGCAGAAACAAATGAAACGCCATTAGAAAGATAGCTAAAAACCGTTGCGGATGACAGCTGCACAGTGACTGGCCGTAGGTAATGATTGTACCACCGCCCTTCCACGAGCGCCAACTACACGGGATTTCATGTTCCGTGGTATGTTTCAAGGATACCGGGATGCTCGACACTGCACAAAGCCGGCGGCAATGTCAACTACAAACAAGTCTGGATCCCGATAGCTTTCCAGCTGATGCACGCTTCTATCAACGTTCGCACCAGCAGGTACAGGTACGACCCAAGTCCCATAGCTCCACACCGGCAGGCCCAAAGAGCGACCATTCAAACGACGCCTCCTATGAAACGAAATTAACATCAGTCAGGGAAGGAGAAGGCTTTCACCATGTGGCAGTCGACATTGATCAGCCGGGCGCTGTGTAGAGTGAAGTGAAATTACATATTCATTGCAACGCGGAATGGTGTTGATGCGAGCGAACCGTGTGCCTTATGAATAATCCGCGACCGGAACCGTAGAAAATGCATAATTGATTGGCATTAGGTACATCGATCAGCCATCACAGTCGGTTTGATTTACGCGCGAGACTGTTGCAGCTTTAGTGGCAGCAACTCATCGCTCAAGGCAGATGTAAAATAGAAGGAAAAAATCAGCCATATCCCTACGCAGGGTGGATATATGTTGCAGTATAGCAAACCAACATCAAATGTTCTGAAACAAGCAATTAATAATTGTAACGGAAAGATTTTTGCCTCCACTCAAATGGTCAGTGACCTGATAAATTATGCTTAAACCAAACACTCCGACGCAATTGCACATTAATACGACGCCTGAGCGTTTCGACCGATGCCTCGAAAGCCTACTATCGGTAATAGAAGTTAACCCATCAATTATGCAACTGGACGATAAATTACATTAGCTGTCAGGGTAAAACAGTTTTCCGATGCGGCTGCTCATCACTGTCCGCAAGGATTCATTTATAATCTTTCTAATCCATTCTACCGTACACGTGCACTCTCTTTCCCTCTCTTTACCATCTTTCTGTCGCTCTCTACCCCTTCTATTGATTTACAACAGAAACAAAACATACTAAACCGGAACAGTTCATAAATTCATCAACCACACCCACGGTGCGACCCTTTGTGCCCAAGAGGCTCGGATCGATCCTTTATTTTTAGACCCATACACACTCATAGAAACACACACACACACACATACACTCGTGATGCCACGAACGCATTGGAATGGGTCATTAAAAGCTACCTCCTCCCGGAGATGGAGTAACACCCACATCCCGACCGAGGGGGATACATCCAAGGAACAAAACAGTAAATGGTAACCGCTAGCAACAATGTTTGTTGACGTTCAGCAGTCCATGGCCTTCTATTGGCCCGTTCCTCCATCGTCTATCTTCCGCCTTCCACGCGGTTTGCACATTTCTTCCCAATCTTTCTCCAAGCACGGACAAATTTGCAATCGATAACTGCCGATTGATTGATGACCGCAGCCTTAGCATCCCCTTTCGAGGCAGTGGCGGTGGGTTTTGTTTTTAGTTTTTCTACCCTCCTTCTAAAAGCCTGTCTGCCCTCATCGCCCTGATCGTGTTGGCCATTTGTTCGCAAAAAAAACCCGCACACACACACGATAATGATGACGAGCGGGATTTATCGACACAGAAACAATTTTCCCATTCCCGAGGTCGTATATGCAAAGCGAACCTGAAGCCTACAGGAAGTGATTGGCGCGGTCGAAACGCGCCGGCCAACGCCAGGGCCCTGGCCCTGAATGAGGGTCAAACCCAAGTTTCCGGCCATTTTCACCATGACATTCACCCACGCCAATTGCTACTGGTCGAGCGGGTAGAGCAAACGGGGCAAACCCTTCCAGCCAGCCCGACCACTCTTCGCACCTACCTTGGCGAAATATAGGCCACGGAGCCATCGTTGGAACATCATCTTTGCGCGCTGCAAGAGCGGGTCGAGCGCTCGATGGAGGACTTCACTAACGGCAGTCGTCGTCGAGATTGCTTTCTTGCCAGCGCGTGAAGGATACTTTTAGCGGACACCTTTATTGCTAGCACACATTTTTTTTTGTCAGGCAGCGCGAGTCACGCTGCTACAGAAACTGCGCCGTATTTCTTCGCCGGGAAGGTTGAAATAGTACGCACAAACAAATGGACGGTCGCGTCACTACCGGAATGCTCTGCTCCTTGCGAGCCACGACAAACTGATGGAAGTTTTTCGGGCGGCTCCAAACGTCAAACTGCTGCGCATGGCATTCTGAGCATGTGGTTGTTTTTATTCGCTGGTTCGTTTGTATAGTATTACCATGGTAACGTTTGTTTCATTAAACAACGATGTGTTTGATTGAACCAAAGCCCGGTTAGTTTTGGTTTAAATTGACCGTTAATGTTTTTTTCCAGATGTTTCATTGCTCATAACAATGTACATTTGGTATCAAACGCATAAAAATCTTGACAGTAACAGGGCGCTGTACTTCAACCGAAAGGCAAACGAAAGATTTCAATGCGCCAGTAAGCTGCAAAACGATAATAATCATCTCAAGGTGACGCACTTCAACCCCATACCAGTGGGAAAAGGTCGAGCAATCGATGAATGAACTTTAACAGTCAACCCAATAGTGCAATAACCGTTTTTCACTCCACACGATAACAATCTTGCCAAGTGTACGATATTGACCTTAAATGGTGCGATTTTGACCATTTACCGTAAGCGGGCGGCAACGAACCGGGCCGAAAAATAACCAAGCGCCGAGGTGGTGCCTTTCCAACAATGTTGCGTTGAAGCTGCTGTCGTAGAAGCTGGTGGACCTACAAGCTCAAATGGGAGACAATGTTACTGGGAGAATGTGTACGTTGTTGGCATGCTCGTTTGAACTGTAGGTGGATGTCCTAGTTTTTAAGTCTAGTACAGTTTCACACAATGTGCAGCAATGTCTATAGCGATCAATCGCGCTGTAGTCACAAACACTAACACATTTAAATTGTTAATTCAGCTCAACAAGCTGTTTCAAGCGTTACATGTTCATCGAAAGAAGTACAAGCAATTGTTTCATGAAGAATTGAGATAATGACCGTATGCAGAAGCTCTAAAACAACATAAGAACTAGGGATTTTGTACTATTCTCAACCATGTGTGTGCATAATACAGTATACTCAAAACGAGCCGACTAGCCCTAGTTAGTGAAACCGATACGATACACCTTACCCACGAGACATCGAGTCTCATTGCCCTACCGTCAGCTACAGAAATGGTTTCAAATGTCAACTGGACACATGCTCTCTCGATCTACCTACCCGTGCATATCGATCACGTCACGGCGTGGTCGAATTTTATCTTTCACACATTACGGTTCAGGCTTCACCATGCCTTTTCCGCCCAAACTTTTGCCCCGTGCCAAGTCACACAGCACAGCGTCAGATACAAACCCCAAGCCCAAGTTGCTCCCAGACAAAAGCCCCCTTCAAGTGTTCCACCGTTCGCAGGCCTCTGGTGACCCAAAGGTGGCAACGTGTTCTAGCGATCGACGGCCTACTGAACCTGTTCGCCCTTCCTCTGTATTGCAGGTCCTCAGATTCGATTTTATTTCGATCGTAAAAGGAGCACACGCGTGTGTGTGACTGTATCGGCATGCTACCTCGCCATTTAACTTCTCGCGTTATTGGCGTTCTCTTTTTTTAATTATTTTGGGGGAAAGTGAAAGCTGCCAAAATAAAAACATATCAATCCCGCCGAGCGCCCATTATGCTGGCAGGCTTTCTGGCCGTACCGTTGCGACTTTTCGCAATTCATCTCCTTTTGCTTTCACCAGCGCCTGAAACTTGCCAAACAAGTGATCTCGGTCCATAACCGGGCTCACACATACACACACTTTCATATACACGGTATCATACGGTTCGGTTCGCATATGGTTGGAAGAAGGCGACTTGTTGACCACCCAAAATGAGATTCATGCTACACGTACGGGTAAACTATGCACCGAGCGACTCTATGATTGGGTTAGACACAAGTAGCATTGGACGGTCGGTTAGGGTCACTTGGACTTTCGCATGCAAAAGAAAGTTCAATGAACCGCCACCACTACTTGTGTGATTTGACATTGGGTAAGTCTCAGTTGGTGTGGGATGTGGTGAGGCTCACAGTTTAGATTTCGACATAAACTATTCGATGCCATGCTCTCCAACAGCCGTTATATCTTTTACATCTCTCAATTAGACCACCACTCAGACCCACTTTTCAACCATTACCATAGATGGTGTTCTGCGGCAGACGACACCATTTGATTCGGTACACTTTCGATAGAGACAACAGAATCCGCTAAAAAAAACCCAACGCCAATCAGTGCAAGGTGCTGAAAGATATGCCATTGGGGCATACGCACACGCTCAGCAGAAATGCGAGAGTTGCAAGAACGTACCAGCGCCACACTGACCCCATTGGCTGTATTTGGTAGGTTGCTGATGACACACTATACCAAGCGCGGCCCCGTCTTCTAGCTCTCCGACATTGCTTTGTTCGATAAAAGCGACCGTATCATGTGGATTGGTGTTAGGCGAGGAACTGAAGATGATAATGCCCACCCATCCATCCATCAAGCCAGCCAGCCATCCATCTAGTCATCTTCCTACCTAAGCATGGCAACTTGTCGTTTTCCGCCGGCGATCATGTTTCGTTATGAGCTGCCAGCAAGTAGTAGGCCCGGGTGATGTATAATCACATCGTGCGCGAATCGATCACCGTGAGAATCGTGTGGAATTTAACGCCACTCGCCCGCCAGGTAGGTTCCGTTCCAATTCAGTACAAACGAACCGAGATGCCTGGTGGTATTCCAAAAGGCTGGAATGATAAATCGATTACCCGCAGCAGATGCGCCGAAGATGCCCAATTTCTTACGTAATTGTGTGATCACTATCATGTCGGATTTTTGGGAAAGGGTTAAATTCATGCTGTGATGAAACGATTCCACCAGTAACAGCAGGTGTCGCTATGAAGATCGCAAGCCTCCACCGATCGCGCCGACTGTCATGTGATCTTTGCGAGAGTGATCGAGCAAAAAAAAAAGCTTACTGAATCTTCTGAGCGTCTCGCCAGCATTAGACGCATTGGACATTGAAACTGACACTGACGTTTTTCGTACGCACGAGTGCGTTTCCGAGCTTTCTGAGGCTGTTTGTATTAACGGGATTGTTTTATTGCTCTACATTGCTTCGGCATCTAAAACGCACCAAGAAAACCAGTGATGGCAATTGAAACTGGAGTTTGTCCTCCGTGCACACCTCTAACGTCCTCCTTACCGCTCCATGCACTCGTAAGCTGGCGAGCGAGGTAACGTAACGAGGTTACTCGCTTGTCCAGCATCGAATGCATCCGTCACTTCGGAGTCTCCGCATCGGAGTTGTACGAGCGCGAATAAGCTAATGAAGAGTGAGAATTGTTTTTACCTTGCATGGCAAAGCGTGAGAAAATCGCACAAATTGTATGCTGTGGCCACGGAGAACTGTCGCAAATGCAGGGAAGCTTCGTTTGCTGCTTACCAGTGAGCCACGTCTCAAGTTCAAGTTCCGCTCGTCGCTGGAACGGATCAATTACCGAAAATCAGACATTTGCTCCGCTAATGGAATTGATGCAAACATTGAAGGGCTTTGCGTGGTTAGAAGTGGCATGAATTTTGACTGAAAATAATTCTTCCAATTAATTTGTAGCCAGCACACACAAAAAAATGCGTTTGAAACATAACACAGAAGTAGCAGATCAAACTGTTGGTTCGATTTCACATTATTTTGGTTTTGACTTCTTCTTTTCATAGTGCCAACTATAAGCAACAATTTTTTAGCATATACAGCCAACAAACTCTCCCTGGCTTTCTTTAAAACATCCGATCCATCCATTAAACGATCGCGTGGAAGTCTCGAACATCCTAACATAAATGCTCACCGTCCCATGAGTAAGCGATCCTAACGTGTTCGCCAGCACCAAAGCTCTTCGCGTGATTCTAATCGTGCCCATTAACATGACTATAAACAATTAAAACGTCTTACAATTAAGTTGTTGCGGCTGTTTGTCTTGTGGGTAGGTCCCGCGATCGTGGTAAAACATTTCATCGCCGTTCCCATTCTTCCGCTCGATTTTCCGTTAAGATTCCGAGCCCGTGGGCATCTTTTGTGTAGAAGAAGAGTCGCGACCCCAAAAAGCCCATCGTGACTAACGAAGGTATAGTTTCATCAAGTTTTTAAATGAAAGCTAGATCACACAAAGGGGTTACTTCCGACAGAGGCAGAACCCCTTACGTAACACACACTAGAGCATCTGTGTACGATCACTTAATGAAACGTTAATGAACACTGTGGTGTGTTCAATTGTTACGTGCTTGGAGCGTCCAGTGGGTTTGCTGATGTGATGCAACCGCAATGCATGTTCTGAGCTTTTAGTAAAAATAGATATGTGCTGTAAAATTCTAATTATACTGAGTGAGTAATGCTATGAAGTTCATTTGAAGTTCAACCGCTTGATTCTCAAGATGTACAGAGCGTTTTTTTGCAAATAAGCCTCAGGCTAGTGTAAGTAGTTGACCGTACAGTAATAATGACTCGGTAAGACTAGATCATCTATTCCGCCCCCTTCAGAACGGGAACGAATACTAATTTGAATACAATCAGAATGATGCCCTGTTGTTAGGTGGTGCGACAACCTAGAACATGGAAAGTGTTTTAATTGTAGATCAGTGTTTGTATACAATGCGTTGCATTATCTAACAACATCAACGGTCCTTTCAGTGCTAAAAATAACCTTTACACATACACACACGCACACGTCTGCATTACCACACCTAACTACGTATTTCAGAAGAAAGGTGTTTTTGCACTGATCGAAGTGAAGGTAGCAAACGCGCTCAATGCAACCAGCCACATTACATCAAAACACCTTTAAAGGTCAGGCAAAATATTAATCAACAAACGATCATTTACACCACACAATAAGCCCCGATCTGCCAAAGCCCGAAAAAATAGTACCGCTCCAACAAATCACAACAGCAAAAGATCACCAGTTTCGGCATCGACCGAACCCGTACGGTCCATTAATGTCGCCGCCGCTTGATCGTCGCTGTCCACCGTCGCCGGCTTGATCGCGATCAATAGCTGTCAAAGAAAAAAAAAGGCGCCCGGAGTGCGATGTCAAAATTTGCAGTGTATGGAAAGTATCCATTCAACCCGACTACTTCCCTTCCTGGCCCCAATATACGACCATTCGTCCATCATCTCGCGCGCGATGTAATTACGTGCACTATAGCGACGGTGGACCCAGCCCAGCGAACGATAGTAGATCCTGCCCTCGGACCGCGAACTGGAAACAAGTCAATCAACTCTCTCGAACGCGCGCTCGCTCGCTGGTGTTGCGCTAATGTCTAAGCTAATAACTGCCACGGTTGCCTGGTCACAGGCCCGGCATCCACTTCGTCAATAGGTCAGTGGGCTTTCACCGTGGGCCGTGGAGCACCGGGGCCCGATCGGATATGTAAATAGGTCGGAACAATTTGTTTTACTAGACGCATGTGGTTTCCGTGCCACCTTGCCCTGGCGGAAAGGATCTACAGTGGAGATGACTTCCGATGCCGACAATTGTGGCGTGCAAGCGCCACAAAAGGGTTGCTTTTACCGCGGCTCAAGCAAAAGGATGATTCATCGTCTCATTTCCATCTCGAACGGCTTCCATCGGCACCGTACACCGTGCGAGCTAATGCACTGTTAAGGTTTAAATTGTAGAAAAACATCGTTTATTTATGGGAATTGTCGCGGTCGGAGAAAATGGGCTCCGATCCATATCAATACACACGACACGCTGGCAAAGGGCCGGTTAGGGGTCGCTTTCAATCGTAGGGCGGCCACATCACCCCGCAATGCGAGCTCTTGGGTGGATTTTCTAAAGCGCCTCGGTGACTGTGACAGACGAGCTACTCCTACCGATGACACTGACGGCTGGCGGCATCGGCGGCGATGCTGTCTTTTGATCAGAACCATAAATTTGTAGCTTAACCGATTCGGTTGCATTGATTGTGCCGGTGCAGTGGGCACCATCGGCGCGCGTTCGTCTCACCGCAGCAACAGCATCACGAACGTCAGCATGTAAGTCGTTTTCTCTAATACGAAACGTTCGTCAAGGTTTGGTCAGCAAAGATGACTTTGTTGCTACGTGACGTTCCTCGAATGGAATCGATTAACAGACTCCGTATATGTGCCAATTTAAAGAGGCAATTCGAGCGATAATCTAAAACATCGGATCCACGATCCATCCATTTTGCAGTAGAACAAACGTGTACGGTTTCAGGAACATTAAGCGCCAAATTCCATGATGAGAAATGAAATGAAAAGTGAAATTATGAAGCATAAAACCAAACCAAACATGCACCACCATTAACCATTGTACCCTGCAGGCCATTGATGTTGCGCACGGCACGATAAGGCTAAGCAAAAGGGGCGCATTATTTGTTCACTTCACTGCATTGGCATCGTGAAAAACGAGCAAACCTCCACGGCATGATAAGGCTTGAGAGAAGCGACCGTTATGCTTTATACCGCCGTTCGTGTTTGATTTCGCTTTCGATGAATCGTTCGATGTTGCGTTCGGTGGGCTTCGAGCGGATCAGCTTCGGGTGAGGGAACTCGCGCTGGAAAGCTTCATTTTTGACGATAAAGAAAACCGAAAGCTAACCAATCATTTTGACACTTTCGTTTTCATGTTTATCGCTCTCGAGATTGGCATCATTCCTTTTTGGGCGTGCCGTTTCATCGGCGGTCTTGATTTTTGTGGTTTCATTTTCATGTTTTGTTTCACAAAATACAAAGATTACTATTGTTTGTTACCATCTTTGACAAAATCGGGTTGAATTAACGCACCAGCACGAAACAATAAACGTTCCCAAAAAAGTTTAATTTTACCGTTCTACGTTTGCGAATATAATCCATAACCAGCATTTCTAACCTTCCTGTTTGAAAAGATTCATTTTCCTATATGCACCTGTTTCTTAACGATGTTGAATGTTCACCTAATTTCATCAAGGAAGGGAAAGCTCGTGCTTCTCCTGCCACAACAGGTAATTGAGCAGGTGCTGAAAGTTTTCTTACAACTTCAAGTTCTCACCGTTACTTGCCAGTGTGTGTTGTTTCGGTGTTTGTATGTGTTTTCTTTATTTTACAACAATCCATTTACCTTCTCAGGTTCCCGAAGGTCTGGATGCGATCACTGGAATGACACGGTGCAAACGAAAGAACCGACAATCGTAAGATTCCCTTCCTTCCCCCCTATAACTCCCTTGCATCGATTGATCTTCCGATGATGATGATGAAACGGGTGCAAATGTTAGCGCAATTAAGGTTAATTAACAAGTTTTTAGTAACGCACACGCGTGTTCATAATTTTTGCTTTTCTCTGTGCCGGTGATTCGACCACCTCTCATCGTAAGTAACATGCTCAACACAGGAGAGCATCAAGCTAGAGACCGCTTACTGGCAAAGTGAAATGGATCTATTACCTAAGCAGAAGAACAAGTAAACTAAGGGCACTTAGAACTTCCCTTTCTCCAATGCAAGCACGCACTGTTTAAATGGGAATCCATATGTTTTACTGAGCCAACCGACCCACCGACATTGCCCACCAATCATCGGTAAGCGCAAAAGCTTCATTGAACTTCCCCGTTACAAGATAATCATTGACTAAAAGATAATCATTTGCGTTAAAGTACCGCAAGGATGCGATCGGCCGAGAGAATGGCTTGTCTCGGGCAGAACCTTCACACCGGCCCCACGGGGGGCGTAAGTGCCTGTCATAAACCATAAATTATCGAGCATTAGCAAACTGGGCAATGGGTGTTGTGCGTAGTGTTGGCAGGATTTTCACCAGAAGATGTTTGGCCAAGAGAAAAAAAAACCGCACCTTTGCTCCATCGGTAATAGCAATCGGTGGGGTTTAGGTACCAACCAAACGGCTAAAAAAGCCTAAAACACAACCTTAAATGCGCAATGGCCGGAGCCGCTGTGTGCAGTGTGTTTGGGGCGCCGTACATGTGTGTATGACCTACTTGTCGAATTTTATGGGAGTTGTCCATCGGTTCCCCTTACCAAATGTACAATCCCTCTGCACCGAAACCCGAACAAAATCACGTCCTTACCGCAGGCAACCGGGCACCCCCAAACGCACTGATGGATCGATAGGCTAACGAACGTACCGGCGCACGCAAAGACGGGAGTAAAAGACCTAACCTCAGAACCAGCTGGTGATTAAGCTGATTGTGTAACGATGATTGTTTTGTTTTGAATCATGTTGTTGTTGTTTTTGTTTTTGCAACTTCTCACCCATGAATGAATGGGTAAGGCGAAGGGATGTATTTTTTATTTCTTCCACCAACACAACACGCTCTTTTCATACGACGGTACGGGCACTGCTAAATAGTGCCAAAAAAAAACCGACCCCACATGAAAAAAGCGCACACGCCAAACGGTACATGGAACGGTGCACGCCTTTGTACGATGCGGTGCCGCGGCCGATGCTAAATTGATGGCTGTCAGAACTTGAACGTACGGAGCGGAACCTGGGACGGAATTCGCTTGATCAGCACCACCAGCTGGGGGTAACCTTGAGCGTGTTAAAGTTTTGTCATAAATCTTGCCTGCCTGGCCGGCCTGGCTGCTAGAACCCACCGGAGTGCGGGATTGATCGAAACGCTTACACGCTTCTTCTGCCCTCCTTCCCGCCGTGCTGTGGCCGAGGTCAAACGGTTGAAAGCCAAACGAGCATGTTAAGCGGCTCATGTTTACACTATCTGATGTTTTAATCACACGCATTTAATATACATTACGCAGAATTTTCGGACGAAACACCTACATGCTATCCTTGTCATCGTCTGTTTTATTTAGCTCCAATCCGGCAGTATTTTGTTTTATTAATGTGATGGATATCTGTATATTAGAGCAATAATATTTAATGCCTATCTTTCCTTTCTTTAAATATGGAATTTTACCATTTTCAGAATTCAGGAAGTGCAGCTGATATAAATTACAACTGTTTTATGGGTTAACCAGTTTGAATTATAATTTGTTATCGTTCGCAAATTAATGTCAGATTAAAACATTAAAATTAAACCGAATTGTAAAATGCGGGACTTAACGATATGCTTGTATTCATACATAAACAGACGGTTTTAAGCCGGAAATCAAATTTCAAAAAGTCCCGTTTAATCAATGCCAGGGACATCAGCAAAAACTAAGTAGAAAAAAGGTGTCAAAAGTTGCAAGCTACTACCTACTACAACTGCTACCAGTGCTAATATTTCACCCTAATCGTAATCAATATTGCATCAGTTCCCCAAATCTTCTTCGATTATGTAATAATAATAACACTACCATCAACACGTTTTCCCTGCTAATTGGCTTCGTTCAAGACGCTTCGATCCATGCCACTTTTATTACACCTTCCCGAAAAAGGCACCCGAAACACCGCGTGAGAAAATTTCTCTCACACCCCGATGATTTCACAGGGAACGTAGCTCACACACACAAAAAAAAACTCCCGTTTTCTGACACTGATAATGTGTAATGCATACACGCTCCGCTGGATGTGTAATATGCGAACGTGCTTCACACTCACATTCCCGTTTTCGGTGCATTATGATGCCTTCACCCCCCAGTGGAAACCATCCCACCACCGGGCCCATCCCAAACTCATCCATCATAATTAATAATCCTAATGACCTTTTCCGGAGCGCTGGGTGGTGCAATCGGAGGAGTGGTCCAAGCCTTTTCTATCTTTTTGCGTATTCGGCACATCAAATTCCCCAAACGCTTACGCTGCTCCAATAGCCCCTATCTCCCCCTACCTTTTGCGAGAAAACGAGCGAGAAATGCATCAAGCAAACCTCAACGGACCGCAACAGAGTAATGCCTGCATTTGTGCAAAGCTAGTACTGCACGCACACGAACCAGCTATGTTACAGTTTTTTTTCCGTTTGGGGTCATTTGAAAGTATGCCAATGAATTCGCCGCCAAGGTTTTTGGAGTGCGAGAAATTGTTTCGCTTGCTTTTTTTTTGGTTTGGTTTTCGGCATCCCGGCACCTATATAACCGTGACCGAATGTGCGGTGACCTGTTCTTTTTGTGCCTGGTCCACACACATTGCAATCAGCGGCAGGTTTTGAAGTGCACGTCTATGAACCATATTCATGCGGCCGGTGGTGGCGTTGAGTTAGCGAAGGTGTGCCCAGACAGCTGGACCGTACGAAATTAGGTCTAATAGATGCTGTGAATGTGCTAATTTGTGCCCCTCTGGTGGGTACGAATGTTTGGTGAACATTTTTGCGGTATAATTTTAGGATAAGAAATGAATTAGGCATTAAAATTGAAGGGTTAGCTTTTGATAGTTACAAGTTTTCATCACTCTAAAACTTTTCTTTGTCATATATTTTATCATGCTCACAAAAATTATTGGCTTAAATATGCTGCATAAAATTATTAAAAAATTAACATCGAGTTTTACTAAACAGATTTCAAACCCAACTGTGGAGATATTTGACCAAGACATATTTTGCAGCTAATGTTTATTTATTGGAAGTAAAACTAGTAGGGCATTTTCAGATGATTTCCATTAAACTTCAACTTGGACAATTTGAAATGTTTCATGAGCTAATACTAGTCATGCATACAATTAGCCATACTTTTTAACAGAAAACTTATTAACAATCTGATAACAGCTTATTAATCATCTGATCACCTTATGCACCTTTTGAAAGCTCCATTTGCCACGTTGCGCAATACAGCAACGCACACACGCCCCGTAACAAGTGTTCGAAATTCCGCCACACAGCCAAAACATCACCCACAATTCACCTAATGTATGCCCTCCAGCCAAAATGCATACCTTGCACCTTTGCGGATGTCATAACTGCCAAAAACTCACTTATGTCCCGTTTTTCTGGTTCTGCCCGTTCGCCCATAGCCTACCGTCGAGGCCACCAGGCCCAGGCGTCGTTGTTTGGCATCTTTGCCCGGTCCATTTGCAAGCGATATGCTGGCTCTACTGGACTGGCTAATGACAACTTCATTGGCCCAAAAGAACCGTGATCGAGCCCACCGATCCATTTCCATGCGCCAGCCGCTTATTTTGCACGCGAGAAAAACGTGAGTGAGTGCGTACTCGTGCCTGTAAGATTTCATCCAACTCACATAACACCTACCGCCACATTAAAAGATACGTGCCGCGGTCGAACGAGCGGAAACATTAAGGCATCGCAGCTCGTTTGCGAATTTGTGGGTGCTGGGTTGCCGCAAAAAAGCCAAAACATCACCGTAAAGGCAACCTCTCTGAACCTAGAGGTGCACCACAATTAGCCTAATGAGATACTCGTGAGAATGGGGATGTCGGAGGGATCTTTGTGCGGCGTCGAGTTGAAAGGGCTGTCGCCCAAACGTTTGTTTTTTTCTTTCTTCTTTGCATAATTTATGATCGTCTATCATTTGACACCATCTCACACGCCGCTAAACTATTTCCTGGTAGTGTATATCGCTAATCGTTTGCTCGTGAAACGGTTTCATTTGCCGCAAGCGCATTGCCTGCCACGGCTTCTACACGGTCCAGAATCTCTTTCTCGCTGACCAACAGTAACCTCACTACTAAATACATATTCCCAACAAACGTCTCGTGCTTTGCAGTTGCTTCCATTCTGATCAACAAGGGCTGCTCGGTCGATCTTGTCGCACAACGGATGCGTAAACAAAAGCGCTATAAATTGTTTCTACTTTCTTGTTGTTTGAGCTTAATTGTAGGTAATTCAAACATGAACGCTTTCCCTTAGCCTCTGAAAACCAATCTAATACTCCGGAAAGCAAGGTGAACGGTTTGTGACGTTTCTCGTCTAGTGCCGCGCCAAATCTTTCCCATTTTTTTCACTGCCACTCGAATCAGATGAAGCTGTAAACACGCTTCAACCTCTCGTCGCCAGCAGTGCCCGTTGTTTAGTTGTGTTGCTGTGCATCCATTTAGCCGTGGCGAACAAAACAGCAAAGGAGAGAAGCTCTTTTGAATAATAACTGCGCGCGTTAATGGGATATCATTCGCGCTGGTTTTTATTTTTTTCGTCTGCAACCTGCTTGCCGTCACAGTTACAGAATTTGTTGCAAATTATGAGTAAAACTTTTGCCACAGCCACCGCTTACAGAGCCATTGTCAAGATCATGAACACCCAGAGCGCAGGGGCAAAAGTGTCCCACCGTTAGCAGACGGCCGTACAGGGGTACGGCAAAGGGTAAATGGGAAAATGTTATTTGATTTTCCAGCACAAACTGACGGAAATGGTGCTTGTTTAGGGGAATTGTTTTGGTCGAAATTATAGGTTTGTAGGTGAAGAAAGTTGATTGTTTTACTGAGCATGGGGTTTCCGACGAACTCAGACGGTTAGTTTGGAGTTATTTTCAGCCACCGTTTGGTTTTTCTTTTATTTTGTGCTGGCTAGAGGGTGGTTTGGCTAGTAACACATGTAGTTTCATGATTGAGCTTGAGAATGACAACTATTTAAATTTAAGATTAATTAAACTGATTATGCCGTAGTATCAAATTCTTCATTCAAATCATTGCAGTCATAAACTTATTATTCAAACTATTTTTTTTTATTCAGTAGGTAGTTTTATTCATTGCTTATTATTCAAACTATAAATGATATACTTTTTCTAACAGTGTATACAGAACGATCGAAATTGTCTAGAACTTTGTCTCATTTTAATAGCTTATATATCAACAAACCACATCGCTACCTGAACGAACCTGAACGTATTTTTATATTTATTTCTATTTTTATCATCGCCTATGGTACACGTGTAGCACAATTCATAGCTAATACTTCAGTCTAAGACAGTATTAGTTTTTTTGAATTATTCTTGAACAAAACGAAACAAAATTCAATTTTCTTGGCAGACAGGTCCGTTTCAAGAGTGAAAGCAAAATTCTATATCTAATTACACTACAAAATTTCAAAAAAAAATCTGTAATTATGACTACCACTTTTGGTTCAAAAAGTTACTCATCATAAAGAAGCAACACTAAACACAAGTAGTTAAGTAGTTACAGAAAATGTAATATTCATAGCCTACATCAGCTACGTATCATACTTTCCATAATCACGTTTGTACCTGTTATGAACAGACATTTGGTACCACCGGTTTGTGTCTTACGACCCACAGGTCCCTAGAACTATCACTGCACCTTGCACGACATACCTGGCGAAAATCTGACCCCGGGGGCATATTTTCAATGTCATAATAAGGCTTTAAACCCTCCCACCTATGGCACCAGGAACATTTTGCAAACCATATAAAATAGGTCACCGAACAGTGCATTAGTATCAAACAGTCAGCGTTCACTGCCAGCGAAACACATCGCATTGCAAACCAATCTTTCTTCACAGTAGCAACAGTAACAGCACTCCCAAGCTTATCATCATGAAGGTGATTTTCGCAGAAAACCAGTGCCTCATTCGTAGCCTCAAATAGCTAACACTTGTCGTTTTCTCTTCACAGGTCTCCTTTGTCATCATTCTGGCTCTGGCGCTCGTTTCGCTTTCCACGGGTGCACCGCTGCTTATCACCAAGCACGTCGTCAGAAAGGCGCTACTGGGGGGTGCGGTGCTGCATCATTTCCACAAGGGAGCAGCGGCCAAGACGGTACATGAGGTGCAATACGTCGCAGTGCCACCGCCGGTGCACACCGTTGCCCACGTGCAGCCCCTCGTGGTGCCCAGCTCTCATCATCACGACTACAAACATTACTAAGATTAGTGCATATTCACCTTAAGAAAACACTGCCAATCGATAGAGTGCCAAAAACTAAGCAAGTTTACTTTTTAAATTGTGAGTGTGAACGTTGATGAATAAATTGACTACTACTTTTTCCTAAATCCATGTGTGTTGTCACCAGCTTCTACAGTGATGATCTGAATAGTAATAGTGCGTATTCGTACTGCTTACGTCCATCCAGATGGAAGTCATAATGTTAGTCACTTACTTCCCTCAACCTTCGTCACGCAGGCCAATTAAATCCTTTCACTTTTCCCTCATTATGCAAAGTAGACCACGAAACGCGTCAATTGGGTGGCTCCTGCACTCGATGGTTGTGGGTGTGTGTGTGAGGATGGATGGGAAAATCTAAAGCAAAAGCAACCGAACATGGGACACAACAACCACAGCTTCCCCCAATTACCCGTTCACATCGGACATCGGAATAGCTGCTAGTTAAGCATGTGTCCTGTGATGGTAAAAACTACGTCACAGAAAGCAAACGAATGACTTGCTCGGAAATAAACATGTTCCGAATGAAGCAAAACATATAAACAAACGTTTGGGCATTCTGTCAAGCTAGAAAAAAAGATATGCTTTAAGTTATGCAACTTGTCACTATTGAGATTTCAAAAAAAAAAACAGAGACTAAACTCATTTTAAGGGCTCGGCTCCTACAATTGCTGCGGGTATAAAACAGCCCCCTTCATGGCAGAGCATTTCATCGCCACATATTGTAATCGAAAAACTAATCTCCGATTTTCTGATTGCCGGTGAAGATAAATTTAAATTAATTAAACGTTGCCTAATGGTGATCAGGCAGGGCGCATTTAATAAGTGCTCCCTTTTTGGTTGGCACTCAAAACAAACCCGAAGGTTGTCATCAAACCCGAGTGTAGAAAGGTTCCCAAGAAAAATGTTTTGAAAAAAAAAGAAAAACAACACTTATCTCACTTCATACAACTCGAGCAAAAAAAGCTATAAATTAACAAACGTTATGTCATTCATTAGGGGGACAAATTGTTTCAAATGCTGAGCGCGCGATAGATCAACGTTCGGTGCCGGTGAGCTTCCCATGGACACCTGCAATCCAATCAAAGCCCCATAAAAAGAACACACAATGGCACACACAGCACTTAATGCTCCTTACATCCTGCCCACTTTCATATAAACGGTATGGATTTTGTCTTAATTTTCTGCACCATCATTTGTACCCCACGATCGTCGGCACAATTCTCATAGCCTTGCGCCGTTTGGTCCATCGGCTGACGGCCGGAATCGCTTCCCTTGCAAGGTTTCATCGATTGCACCGCAATGGTCGCCATTACAGGTTTCCTGGCCCTGGATCAACCGCGTCTTGGCACCGTGTTGTGGCAATCGATTTTCGGGCCCACCTTAACGATCAGCACCGTACATCACCTGCAGTTTGGTGGTGGGCTTTGCACCCAACAATAGGCAATTAGTAAGGTCACGTTCTTGCGATGGCTTGAGAACTTTCGGTACGCGTTAATCAATATGGTTAGATAATGGGGCTAGTTGATCTTCTTTAAGTGTAGCTGACGTCCCAAAGTGCTCATTATTTCGATCCACAGCTATTGACTGTGCAATTAATTATTTTAAACTAACAATCAAATGTGTTGAAAAGCACATCCATGGGATCGCAACCGTACAAGACTGCTAACCCCAAACGTACATACCACCGACCGGAAATGTGAACCTTCCTGTGCGCGTGTATTTGTGCTTTTATGCGTTCCTGCCACAAATCATGGCAGTAAAACTGTTTGCAATAAAGTTACTCCCACCAGCCAAAACGGGAAGACCGATCCGAAAAAGCCCACAAAATTGGGCTTGGAATATGCATCACAACTGTGCGGTGTGCATCTGCCGTCGGCGTGGAAACACTTTCACCCGTACCGCTTGCATCGTCTGTAGGTGTTAGATTATCCCGCATTTTGACACTGCTTGTTGCTGAAACGTTTTAGATTTCTTTCAACACTCCCGTCCAATTTTTAATTGGTTTGAAATTCCATATCATTTCTCCCTTTGGTTTGGATATGATTTCTATTGTACCTCGTAGCAGATTACGCAACGCCGCTTGTGGTGAGGACCAAACGAGAAGGTTCGAACCATTTTGAGAAGCCCCGGGTATATCTCACCTGGAAATGAAGTAAGAAGAAGAAGAAAAAACCAATCACGTTAGTAGGATAAATAAAGGTGCACTGTTTCAGAAAAGAGATTGTTTTAAATACGAAATGATCAATGATGTGCTTTTCAAATATTTTAAACCGATTAATACGAACGAATCAAAAGACACGATTCATCTAAAACACTAAAAAACCAAAAAGCATGTTCAGAAAACGTCAGATTTTTTTACTTTTTAACTCAAAAATGGCCAGCACAATTTTATATAGGAGCTCATGACCCAAATTCATTCACTCAACTAGTATAGTTTTTTAAAATGTGAATGTTGTATCCCTCATAAATATTGACATTATAACAAATACATAATTTTTCTTGAAGTTAACTCATAAGGGTTTTGGTATTTTTTATCAATAAATATCACTAAACATAATCCTGTGTAACCAGGATTGAGATCCTTTGTTACCAGGATATTGCTGTGATGAGAATCTCTAATAAAGACCACTTTTATATTTAGAGCCAGAAAGCTGAAATTTCAGTCAGCTCAGTGGAACAATATTCATCATCCGAGTTGCAGCGAGTTGCGGAGGAACAAAGATGAATTTTAAAATGGATTTTTGTTCTTGAAATGAGTTATAATACTTTTAATGCATTATTAAACATCGTTTCAAATTATTTTTAACATCTCTCGATAAAATAATTTTGCTTCAGTAAAAAAAAAAAAACAAACCTTAAAAAGCTCCCACGAATCGGCATTTGTTTACATATTTTCAGGCTGAGAGGTTGAGAGTTTGACGTGTGGTTTTTTATGAAATTTTGACATGATTTGAGT
>KI920144.1:6012-26698 GCA_000473525.2 Anopheles melas | reverse complement strand
CCCCCCCCCCCTCGGCACGGAATGGCACACGGAAGCGGTTTACGGATGTGGAAAGTTTGGCATTTGTTTGTCGGTGGTTCCCGCTCGCACGCGCAACATCCCCGGATGATGATGGCGATGGCGATGGTGGTGGTGGTGGTGGTGGTGCATTATTGATACAATCCCAATAAGCAACCCATTTTAAAGCACAAAACCCCCTGCGTAGGTGAAGGTCTTTGTTTATGGGTGAAGTTGAAGTTTAAGAGCGAGGGAAAAAAGGGAAGCTTACATACCGCCAGTTTATGTTATCTTTTGTTTTACAATTTCTGAGAAATAATGTGTGGGTATTTTGTTTTTCCTCTTTTTTTATGCTGCAAATTTCCACAGTTTCCTGCACAGAATGTGTCTTTACGGGGCTTCTCAAAGGCGACCGCCCCAACACACGGCACCTCCAAATCACATAAGCGATTATGTTGCATACATTATTGCGACATTGAGGCGATGGGCCGGCCGACCACCAACGGTGATCATTTGATCCTTGTTAGTAGCGGTCCGCGAAGAGCCCTGGTTTGTCTGGTCCCAGCGGAAATAAAGTCGTTCGATAAGACTGTTACGACCAAATTAGGACCGCCAGATACAGCAGCCCAGGCGGAAGAAGAATGCATCTTACAACCAGTTCCCCGAACGTCGAGCTCGACGGGAGCATTCCCATCGCACCGGCAACACTCGAAGGTCCGTGGCCTGTTCGTTCACTAGCAGGTTGCTCATTTGCATAAGTGGTTCAGTGTGCCGACGCCGGTGTGCTTTTCAGAACAGAATCGTCACCACCATCACTGTCGCGAACGTTTCTCAATTAGCCGTCGCTTTCGTTGCTTTCGTTGCAGTAAAATTAACCCCGTTGACGTAGTTGAGCAACGAAACTTAAAGTTCAGTGGCGCATATATTTTTTTTCACCCCTGCCTGCCAGTCTGTAGTTAAGTAGATTATGAGCTTTTGCTACAGCCGTCGCGGCAGATGATGATGAGGCTGGATGGCAAGTTGACAAGTCATTCCGAAAGCAAAGGACCCGCCAAAGGACTTGTTACGGCGTAAGGAATACGGCAAAAGGGGCCGTCTTTTGTCGGCCGCCTGCTCGGTCAGAAGTCTGCAGGCACTCATTTAGAGGGTGTTTTATTTGAATTATGTTGCAACTTTTTGCCACGAGACACCTTTAAAATGCCTCGCCCGCTTCCGCTCGTTCCCTCTTTCAGCGTGAGTAGCTTCAGCGTAAGCCCTCAAGCGTTTTGTCTGCCCGGCTCCGACCAAGCCTTTGCGGCTGGTGCTGGTGCTGTGTGCGGCTCGATAATAATTATGTAAATTCAAATAAAAACTCATTCAACCGTTGTGTCGGCTCTGTTCGGCGGGCGAACAAAAATCTCGCGTAGGGTGGGATGATGGTGGCGTTCGTGGTTCGCGCCCGGTCCCAGTGCCGCTTTCTTTGCTTTCTAATTCGTCACGGTCTGGCGGTGGAAAGGATTTTTATCGCTGTTTACAATCGGTGTGCCTGGCAGGCACTGCCAGCTTTTTCTTAGAGCAGAAACAGGGTTCTTACAGGGAGGGGTTTTACAGGGTTTCACGGCTTAATAGTGAAGCCTTTCGGTAGTAGTTAACTGGTGGCAAAAACATTGTTGGCGCCAGCGAACAAAGGTTGATAGCGAATTTGATGAAAATCATCTATTTGAAACAATGCTTAAAGCAGCAAAAAGGTATACTGCTTACCACAAAACCCTGCATTCTGGGTGCCGTGGAGTCTACCAAACTTTTTCCCGAACGACTGGAAGTTTAGCATGAAATGAATGCAAATCTCCGAGCGTTTCTACGAACCCGCAAGGGAATTGACCAAATTTGCTCAACCAACGCAAAGCAGCGCCAGATGAGCACCGCTCTCTTCGCCATCGATAAGATTTAAAACGATTTGTTTGTTGGTCTATTAAATTGCACGCCTGTTTTGCTCTATTTTTGTTGCTGCCCTTTCTCTCAATCTCACTCGAACTAGCGGGTAATGTGTTTTTCTCGCTAACAGAACGAAAGCTTCCATGCAAACGAAGATTAATTCACTTCGCCACAGTTTTAACCTCCTTTACTACAAATGATTGATCGCCACTGCCATCTTCATCACCTTGTTGCTCTGGCTGCGGTGCTGTAGAAAGAAAGCAAGTATCTGAAACGCATTACCTTTACCGATCCCCATCGGTATTTAGCGAGTGAAGTAATTCATTTTCCACCGATCAAAACCGTCCTCCCAGGATGGCAGCGCCGAGAGCCGTTCGCTGCGGCTCGGGTGTATTGTGTTTAATGAGCTTGGAGAATTGTGGCCATTGCTTTGCGGCCGACAAGAGGCTGCTGGCTTCTTGTGTTGCTTTTTATTCTCCCCTTTTTATTCCACGCTGCTTTAGACATCGCTTGAAGGAAGCGACTTCCGGCGGAGGATGCTGTGATGCACGATTGCGTTTAAATTTACTGGATGATGGATTCTGCAAAACATGGAACCGTTGTGCCGCCCAAGAAGCAGAATGAAGCAAGATTTGCCCTTTGTTGGTTGGGAATCTTCAGCAGAAGAGCGGTTTCGTGTACAAAAAAAAGCCAACAGCAAAGATGCATTTTTCAATGCCCCCCCTTCTTCACTGTGGTCGATTTCCTTTCCTCATCCAATTAAAATAAAGCTCCAGTGAAGATTACGAATGCATGGGAGAGTTTTTTATCGTTGCAACCGATACAATCAATTGCTTCCGACAACGGTACAGTAAAATGCTTTATGCAACAGCTCTGTCTGTAGGTCTGCGTGTCGTTGGGCGCTGGGTGTGTGGTACGAACGTACTTATCGGGAAGTGGGAAGGTTTTGTGCGCAATAAAAACATATTCAGTTACAAATTGAACTGAAACATGGAGTGGGAGCGGGGGGGGAGGGGGTTAAGAAGGGGAACCTACCAAACACATCCACTCACACAAGTACAGCTTCCGTTTTGTAGCTGTGCAGTGCTTGGAATAATGATGCAAGCTCAAGCTGCATCGCATTTGTGCCGGCCAGGTGCATCGGAAAAGTATCGAACAGAATGGATACTCTACTCCATGGTGGTGGCCCCTGTGGTGTAAGTGCCAAGCGGTACCGGCGTGTCCGTAACCACCGAAGAAGGAAGGAACACTGTAGTAGTATTGTCGAACGAGTAGGTTTCGCCACTCGGTTTCGTGTTTGGTTGAACGCTTCGATTACTTTGCAACAGTAGCAGGCAGTAGCAGCAGCAGCAGCTGCAGTAGTTGTCCCAACAGTTCCCAAGCCTCCGTGTGCCATCCTATCGGTTGGCTTGCATCGAAGGTGGAACGGATACATCAATGTTTTTCAAAGCAAGCGTGTAAGACAGGGTAGCAAAGGGGAAGAGGCACCTTTCTGCTATGTTGGTAACATCTGGCCCGGCCCGAATTATGGAGCATAACATTTTGGGACCTCCCTAAACCCGAAACATAGGCGCCATCACACGAAAGGACAGTTCATTTTCAAAGTGCAGCTGAAAATGGAGCACTCACCCCGGTGACAAACCCGGGATCCCGGGATCGGATTTGAGATTTCACAAATCCGTCCCGCTTCTCTGGCACAATTGGTTTTGGAGGAAGCTGAGGGGAGCATTTTCCGGTGTCCCGCAAACGCATCACACCGGTGTACGCGTTCGAGTGTGCAGTCGGTTTACCTGATCGGTGTTTCGTGCATCGGCTACTGGTGTAGGTGTGGTGCCGAGGTACGGGGCCGATTGATATTGGGCTTCAATTTTCATTTCCGGTGTCGAAACGAACTGATGCGCGCAGGCCTCGGCAGGAAGTAGCAGGCCTCGGCATGGCTGCTTTGCGAAGGAGTTTCGAGATGGACAGTAAACCGAACGGGCACACCACCGGATCGTATGAATATCGGTTACCGGTCATTCAAATCATCACCTTGAGTGAGGCTTTGCTTGTCTCCGACAGTGACCAGTGAAACATCCTTTTGAATTAAAATAAAGTGTTGGCCGTGGTTTTTGTAAACGAGAACGAAATCGAATTATTGGAACGTTCTTTCCCTCCGTCACGTGTCACCCTGGCGGGTAGGGTACGGGGGTATTGGTGTTCAAAGCCCCAAAAGACTCCGCAAAAGACTCCATCAACGGCTATCGAATGGAGTATTGCTGGCAGCATCACAAGTCGCAAGTAAAAGTAAATTTCCGCTCGAAATTCTGACTGCTGTGGTTGTGATCATCGTGCGATAGCAACCCTCGAGCTTGATTGACCGGAAAGCAGAAAAATGAGTTAAACAGCCCACTAGCCCTCCCTTCATCGCTGGTGTGTGTGTTTGGTTGACCACCAATTTACCCCGAAAACCCCCTCTCAAACCGGGAACTAAACTACCGCTGACGGGAGCCATTTTTTGGGAGAAAGTAGGACGCAAAAAACAACAACAACAACCCCAACAACAACTTTCGCCCGGAGCGAACGACCATTTACAATAGTCAGCGGAAAATGGAGGAAATTGGTCATTATTGAATGCTTCGGTTAATGGTAGGCCATCGTTTCCTGCCCAAAAGGAACGCTTTTCCCTGCAGGAACACAGCTTCGGGCGGGGCGGGTAGGCGGGCAGATTGGGCCAACCGGAAGCGGGATTAGAGAGTGTAAATCGTTGATTGAAAAATTCCATCCCTTAAGAAGGGCAGATCGCTTACCGAAACGACGACGACGACGACGACGACGACGACGACGACGAACGACAACAACTTGCCCGAGGGAAAGGGCGAGTGTGTTTATCCCGATTCGAGCAAGGAACAAACAAAAAAAAACCAAACCAAACCAAGTAGTAAAACCAATAAATTTCCCAAGCTCCTGAAGCAATTCCAGTGTACCGTGTGTGTGTGCTGTGCTGTGCTGTGAGTCCTGCGCAAGGGCTGATTTATCTTTCCACGCTGTATCCTCCGTTGCCATGGGAGCACACGGCGGAGTCAGCACTTTTCGCTCGTGCAGCGTACAATTTGTATCTTGCGGCGGGCTTCATTTTTGTCCCCACTCGCACATGCTCTCTCTCTCTCTCTCTCTCCCGCTCTCTCCACGCCGGGCCAATCGATCGTTATTAGAGTGATGGAGGGCAATTTGCGCGTCTCGCAACGGGATTTGGGTGGCGCACAATTTATGGCAACTGCTCAAGTTGGTGCGCTTTGGACGGTTTGTTTTGTTTCGTTATTATTTCCTTCCCCTCCCCTGTGTTTGGGGTGTTTGCTGGAGCTGCAGTGGAAATAGGTCGAAACACAGGCTCGGGCTTTCTTTAACATATTTAGATGGCATTCGTTTTGTCACGGTGTTAAGCTTGCCCTGTCGATGCGACTAGTTCTCTTCTTTGGATTGAATTTTAAGCTTGATTAATGAATGTGAACGGTTTTATGGGATACAGCGAGAGATAATCATTAATAGAGATGTGAGGTGGATTCCGGCGCTAGACAGCGAGGGGGAAGTGTTAATCTTTTCCAGTGCAAAAGATCACCAACACTGTCTGATTAAATGGCTTTTTTCCTATAAGAAAGCGTCTATTATATTGGCGCTTTCTTGGTGTCCCTTTCCATTCGCAAGCAGTCAATTTCCTACCAAGAACACAGCGAGATCACTTTTCCTCTCACGTACTCACGTAATAGCAAGCTAATAATCCATTCGTAAACGACGAAACGATTAGCAATTCCGGGGACGCCCCAGAAGAAAAGCATTTCAAGCAGTATTCTTTATGTGTGCGGAAAGCCAAAGCGTCGAATTCCAAAAATTTCCGCCTTTCCATTGCTCGCTGGCCGTAATGAATCACGATCACAAACGTTTAGCAAATCGATTAACTGCGAGCTAATAGCACCGACGCAGGGGGTGCTTCGCCTTTGTATGTAAACCCCAAAAGAAAGGTATGTAGTAGAAGCTGGGGAATGGAATTTCTTTCATTCCATGTGCAATAATTTGTAATTTACGGCTTATCTCACCGCGGGACAGTGAGCAGTGGATGGTATGGGTTGAGGGAGGCACAATTGTAACCTAACGGGCATTCGGTATGGCAGAAGTGCATTCCTGGGTGCATCGTGCTTTTTTTTTAATCCTTGGCTGAGGATATTTTCAATTTAAACGGAGAACAGAACATATCTCATCCCTCTGGTGGAAAAGGCATTGTAAGGCAGTGAAATAGAAGGAATTCAGATAGGTGTGCTTGGAAATTGATTTTTCGTGTCTTATTTCCATTTCTTGCTGTTCGCCCACCACCACCACCACCACCACCACCACACTACCCCTTACGGATCCAGCGTTATGGGACGGAGAAAAAAAAACAAGCGAGATGAAGCTGTGCTGCGAGCGAACCTGTTCGAAGAAGGACGCGCCGAAGAACAATGATAATTTACGTGCCCGCTCATGAATTTATTGCCCACACATATAAATATTCGATATTCGATTTGCGATGCGATGATTTATATTTTGCGAGCATTATACCACATCCCCTCCCATCCCATCCTTTCGCGGGGTGCGGGCTGCTGATGTTGCAGCGCCGAAGCTGACTGTATTGACTCACAAATTGCACAGCACTGGCTTCCATGTGGCATTTCCACCCACCACCACCACTAGCCGCACAGGAGTCCCAGGTGTGGAGAATTAAGCGATGGTGAAAATTTCACAACAATCAACAATCGAAACGATGGCAAGCAGGCAAGCAAGCACACACAAACACAGATAAATGCCAAAAGCAAACAAAACTGTACTCCACGGGTGGGTTTGTCCCCTCGTGACTCGGATAGCACGTTAATTTTGGTATCGAAAAAAAGAGAATGTAAATGATACACAATTAAAAGGAGAACAGCCGAACAACCGAAAACAAAGGGTCAACGAACAAGTGTGCAGCCAATTCTGAGTTCGGAAGGAATTAAACTCATCCTTTGATTACCTTTTTAAAAACTCTCTCCAGCATTATATTCACTTTTTCTCACATTTGCGCTTATGGGTTGTTTGTTCTGCCCGCTTGCTGATGTGTGATTGTGTGTCTGTGTGTATGTGTGTGTGGTTGGCATGTTAGTGGGCATGCTTTCCTCTCATTAAGCTGTGAAATTTAACAACCGAAACATAAAACAAATAGTACAAAACATAACAAAAAAAGGACTTAACGGTGGGTCATTTCATCAAAGGTTAAACAACAAACACACAAAGCACCGAGCCCGGTGATCCCCTCCCACGGACCCCCGTAAGCATTAAACTGGGCCCATTTTCAAGCGATTTACTTCCGAGAGTTTACCGCCGGCGCGGCTTCTGGGTTCCGAGGATTCGGCGAAGCGCGACACGATTTGACGCGAAAGTAAAATAAAAAGTCAGTGAAATAAAATAAAGGCACGGACCCTTTAGGGGGGGGGGGGGCGCCGGAAGGCGACCTTCCCCGAACGGGTGGCAGATTGGAAAGTAGCAACAGCCAACGAACGAAAGGTGGAAAAAATGGTACAAAATAACACAAAAAGAACGAGTCCCCTCCCCCGTCGAAAAGAACGAGTTGAAACGGTTGGTTGATGTTGTTGAAGCTGGTTGAATTCGGTTCTGTGCGTGTGTGTTTCTCCGTTATTTTCGCAAACAAAACCTAGACCCTAGCGCGCGCCCGTAGGATACAAACCCAGAACTCGGTTACGAACCGAAACCCCTCCCTAACAAAAAAAGGGCAGCAAAACAGCGCGAACAAGCGGCCAGCTGGTACCGCTGACCGGGGCGGTACATATACAACAATTAAACTGTAATTTTCCACCATTTGCATTTTGGCTACTCCGGCCGGTTTCTGTTTATTATCTTTCTCTCTCTTTCTCTGGTTGGGGTTTGCCTATTTTTCCCAAAACGCTGCTGGAAGCCATCGGTCGGTTGGGCTTTGGTCCGGTTCGGTGCCTTTATGTTTGCGCTGCACGTATGTATCGTACTTGCGAGTGCGGTCATGTTGGTCCCCCGAAAATACACACACACACAAACATGGGTCGACCCACACGGGGCTGAGCGAACAGCGCGCCGTCGGAAAAATCAACACCCAGGCGAACGCGGAAAAATCCCAACCAACCGTTCCACTCCAAAACGCCATGTTTGCAACGCCATTCCGGAAGGTTTGGTGCATGTTTCCGGACACGGTTCGTAACAATCAGCAACCTTCTTGTCCGCCCCATGGCTACCGCCAGAGGGCGATTTGGGGGGGGAGCATTGTAAACTGTCACCAGCAACCGATGGCGCACGAGACAGACCAGACTGGGCTGGGTATCGAAAAACACAACTTTCGCCCCGCCATTCTCTCTAACATATGGGACGGGGGCATGGAGGGACGATCGGGGTGTGGACCATCTATCCATTCTCTCCCTCATACCCAATTCTTGAACTTTCCGTTTCGTACCAAAAGTTTCGGCTGGTCGGTGCGACGGTGAGCAGATTTACTGAGTTTGACGGCTGTGACCGCGAATCCCGGCATGTGATCTGCACCTTTTTTGTGTGATTGTGTGTGTGTGTGTGTGTTTGTATTTGTGTTAGTGCACGTCGGTTTACAAACTTTGCAATCAGTTTTTCGCGAACGCTGTGGGAATTTTTTGTCAACGCCCCGCAAATACCCGCGTCACACGTTATACGGGGAACACGTGTTTTTGGTGGGCGTGAGAAAAAAGCGCTACCCAAATTGAAATGGAAAAATCCAATTGCATTCCATTGCCTTCCCGACGGACACAAGAAAAAAAAACATGCTATTCAATGTGAGCGAGAGCTGAGCTTTTATTTTCGTCCTTTTTGTCAGGGATCATGGAGTTTTTCCGCGTTTTTCTGCCAGCAAACAAACACACACGCGCCGAGAGATGAATATGAAAAATTAGACATTCGTAACCATTTTCCATACGTTACAGGTTTTCGTGTGTGGAAATAAATGGCGGTTACACGGTGCTGCTAGGCATTTGGTTGTGATTGCTTCATTAGTATCTGCAGTACGACCTTTTTGTCCGCAGCGTTTGACGCATTTTTTGTCTCATTTCCCTTTTTCCGCAGGAAATCCCGAAACGCGAGGTAACGAGCAGGAACTGAAGCCGAGCTTCGCAAGCCCAATCGAGAACGTGACAGTTCCTATAGGTAGAGAGGCGACGCTCAGTTGCATTGTACAAAATTTAGGTGCCTACAAGGTAAGTTGCTGTCCGTCTGTCCCGCTCAACACGAGACCGCACCGAATTGCTAACGAGACGACGGTCCCTTTCGGCATGCTGTTTTCTTCGTTCGACAGGTCGGCTGGATGCGAGCCTCCGACCAGACAGTCCTGGCGCTCCAGGGACGGGTTGTGACGCACAATTCACGCTACAGCGTGACGCAGGAGGAGCGTGATGTCTGGCGGCTGAAGATACGCAACGTGCGCGAATCCGACCGCGGTTGCTACATGTGTCAAATAAACGTCACTCCGCTGCAGAAGCAAGTAGGCTGTGTCGATGTACAGCGTAAGTAACGGCCAGTGTTGAGTGTGTGTGTGTGTGTTCTCCACGGTAACTTACATCAATTACCCTCCGCACAGTACCGCCGGATATATCGGACGAACAATCTTCCTCGGATCTGACAGTACGTGAAGGTGGCAATGCGACGTTCTACTGCCGCGCCACCGGACATCCGGCCCCGAAAGTCACCTGGCGGCGGGACGATGGCAATCCGCTCTATCTTCTCCGGAACGGAACCGACACACGCAAGGGTAAGTGTGTAAACTGTGTCCGGTATCACATCACGAAATCAACTTCGTCAGCAACACACTTGTTTGCTCGGTGTAAACTCACTACACAATGGTACACAATCGATCGGTTTAAACAATCGGTGTTATGTCGGGCAGATTGTTCCATGGAAAGCGGCTGTACAGGAAATGCCTTGCAGTGCTTAGAAACACACTCAACACATCCCACTGCGAAACTCGGCAGCTGTCGGTAAAAGCCCCTAACAGACATTAAACAGGCTTTCTTCAATCCTTTTCTGAAGTTGAATGAAGTTTACGATCCATCAACGAAGCAACAACATCCCTACCGCACGCCACACCAACGCCCCTGCTTCGGCCCAAGACATCGGTTATGTCTCTTCGACTTTACCGACCGACGATGCCGGTTGATTTATGACCAATCTTTCGTAATACTGCCACTGCTTTAACCCCAAATTGCGGGGCCGTCCAATAATATTCTCCATAAATTTTTACCTCACCTCAAGGTTTTGCATCACTCTCCCGTCTTCCATCATCGTGCCTTATCAGTGATCTTTATCGTTTACTTTTATTATTTACCGTTTTTCCCGTTCCAACCACCCGAAGCAATCAAACTGTAACTGAAATTTGTGTTGTACCCGATGATGTATAGAAAGGAAGAAATCTCCGTCCATCAGCAGGACCCTTTTTTATTGGGATACATAACGCACAAACTTACGCAACAAGTTGATTTGGGTTGGATGAGATATTTATTTATTGCCAAAGTCGTTTCTGTTTACCTCCCGTGTTTCTGGGTTGGAACCGTTAAGCATAGAAACTGCGTACTGATTTCTTTATTCTATCTCCCTCTCGCTCTTTCATGAATTGTTCAATCGAATCTATTCCGACCGGTTGCATACACTCCCGACAGTCGATCAGCATGTTGGCATCTTCCTGAACCTGACCCACGTCAGCCGGAAGCAGATGGGTGCATATCTGTGTATCGCCTCGAACGAAGTTCCGCCCGCCGTTAGCAAGCGTGTCTATCTCAACGTGCATTGTAAGTCGTCCTAATCGCCCACAGAGCACCGACACCTTTGCCTAATTCTTCCCTTTGTGCCTCGGTTGTATTGTAAAGTTCCACCAAATGTGACAACATCAAAGACGCTGCTGGGCGCGTACGAGGAATCGGACGTGGAGCTGGAGTGCGAGGTAGAGTCATTTCCCCGCTCGGTCAACTACTGGACGAAGGTGGCGAAGGGCGGCCGCAACACGGGCAGCAGCCTCGGGTCCACGTCCAGTGCGGAAAGCTACAACCACCACCACCAGGAGGTGATGCTGAACGGCGATCGGTACGAGATCCGGGAGCAACATTTCGGCAGCCTGTACGCGGCCAAGATGACGCTCCGGATTCGTAGCTTCTCGGTGGCGGACGCCGGCAGCTACATGTGCATATCATCGAACGCTTTCGGCAAGGCAAACCGAACGATTCGGCTGTACGGTACGTATCTGGGCGTACGCCCTATCCTTGCTGGCTGCGTGTCTAATCGATTGACTTTCGTCCGTCCATCGTTCCAATTTGCAGAGATTAAAAGACCTACGACGACCACCACCACGACAACGACGACCACTACGACTACGACGACAACGACTACGACCACCACCACCCCTGCGCCGCCACCACCACCGACGCCCCCGCGCCGAAGAACTACACTAATGGGCCCGAGTAAGTACTTCCAAAGTTTTGTGCCCTTTATTGCCGCCCGTTTACACCTGTGCGCACCACGCCGAATGATGAATGTACTTTTCTGAGCACCCATAGACACACACACACACACACAAATACAGAGAACACAAAAACCCGATGGAAACTTTTCTAAACTCCACTTTATCATGGTGTGTGGGTTTTGTTAGTGTTTCTAGATATTAAATTTAAAATTTACCTGCTCTTATCAGTGACTATGTTTTTTTTTGTGTGGAATTTAGTAGAAGTACCAGAATTTCGCCCAATTACTCTCCCACCCTGAACAGCACTGTGCTTTGTCACTGGAAAAGTCACAGGTCGAACGATTCCCCGTGTCGGATACGGTTCCGTGCACTCCCAACACCTGACACGAGCACCTTCTTCGCAATGTAATGATGCCATTTTATTTTTTCTTCCTTCTCTCCTGTCGCTCTGCACCCGAACGATCCATTTTCGCCAGGGCCACCGTACGACACGACGCCCTACCCGCCGACCGGACTCATCATCGAGTACATCACCTACTCGCCGGCCTTCGTCGAGTACGGGGCGAACGGTGAGACCTACATCAACTATCCGCAGCTGACGGCCTACTCCAAATCGTCCTCCTCGTCGTCCTCGTCCGCATCGTCCTCCTCCTCCTCGTCGGCCAACTCGCACGGATCATCAGCGGCGTCGTCGGCGGCCTCGCCACCCTCCACCGTGGCGCTGCTCGGTGGCCGCTGGACGGCCGGTACGCTCGGCGGTACGCTCCGGCCCCTGGCCCTGGGGCTGGAGGATAGATTTATGAGCATTTTGATCGTGACAGCCCTGTCCTGTGTGTCCTTTTTTCGCTACTTTCAAATCTATCTTCCCTGGATTACACTTTTTCTGCTGCTTCTGCTGATCGGCCGCAAGCCGAAGGAGAAAATCTCGCCCGATCTCGTATTCCGCCATGCGCCGCCGTGCGCCCTGTGAGACGACCGGTACGGGTGCCATCTGTCACCGCCGGATACAGTGTCCCTGCAAGACGGCAACGGCAGCAACCTGACGACAGCGATGCTGCCGGTGCTGCTGCCGCCCGTCGACCGTTGCGAACGAGGTAACGAAGGTAATGTTGTTTTCTAATTTGCTAGGATTAATCAGAAAACAACGACCTTCCCTCGTGGCACCCTTTTTTCCTTCCCTCCAATTCCCGTACCCAAAAATGGCGCTCGATGTGACTGTCGCCTGTTTCCCAAAAAAAAGGTCCCAGCACAAGTATAGAATAGATCAAATAAGCAGAACGGTGTACCCCGAACGAGTGAAGGATGCGTGTAGCAAATGAAGCAAAATACAAAGTGGGGCGCGGCATCGAAAGAGGACCCCCATAAATGGGCCCCAGGGAGAGACCCGGTGATGGGAGTAAGAGAAAGAAAGTGAGCACCGAGTCTCCCACTAAAGCAAAACGGAGACTCCTTACTCCCCAGTGCAAAGGGGGGGGAGCATGT
This sequence comes from Anopheles melas, assembly GCA_000473525.2. Lineage (NCBI taxonomy): Eukaryota > Metazoa > Arthropoda > Insecta > Diptera > Culicidae > Anopheles > Anopheles melas. The sequence goes on along the minus strand of KI920144.1, from coordinate 13,803 downwards.
TACGATGTACATATTAAGCAAATACTTCCAGTAATAAATTGCAATAGCCAGCAGAGGAACCGTATCACACACACACACCCGCCCCCCTAGTTGACAGATGTGTTGTCAGGCAGTGCCGAAACGCCCGTTAGGCAAGGTTAGGAAAAGTAATGAAACAAGACACACACACAAAACACACACACACACCGGGTTAGGGCGCCCATCAGAAAGTACTAATCAATAAAGAAAACAAATAAGAAGAAGAGCAGGATCACAGAAACTGAAACAACAAACGGTGTAAACAGCACTTGCTGACATGCTGCTTGTCAAAGTTGAGAAATCAAGTGATCGAGAGAAAGAGCGAGAGACGGTTGCGTTTGTGTGTGCTGCCATGGCAACGAGTGCTGGATAGGAGCAACTTTAGTACCGTTCACCTTCATCGTCGTCCTCGTCGCAGTCGCCTGTTGGTGTTGGTTGTTGGTAGCCATTTTTCTCGCATTGATGAACGACAAACTTGCAGGGGCAATAAATTAATCTTTGTCCGGAAGTGTTCGTTGGCTGACGTTCCCGTTTGCTGCCAAACTTCTCGATTGCCAGTTGAGGAAGTGTTTTAGGAAGATTCTCATACCGCGCGCGCGTCTGTGTGTGTATGTGGATGTGGGGTAGGTAAGTGTGCAGATGAAATCAATAACAATCGATACAAATATCCCCACATGCTCTCCTGCTCGGTGCATACGGCGGTCCGTTTTCGTTGCTAAGGCTAAGGTAAGTGTGGCGAAACTTTCCCATCCATTTCCATCGTTTTTCTCCTCCCTGTCATCGTGCCGGGTTTGTAGTGGTGCCGGTCAAAGATATCGGGCTTCGGGTTTTGGGGTATCGCATTTGGGAAAGTTTTTTAATTTCAAAAGTATTAAAGTGAAATAAATGCTTTCGGGCTTGCAAACTGTTTGCCCGAGCTGCATCGGGCCACACATTCATCTAAATCACTTGCATCCGGCTGATCGCGCTGCATATATGTTGCGTTGGGTCTCTATTTGCACAACACTGCACCGTCAGAGGGAGAAGAAGCGAAAGATAGAAAAAGAAAGAGATCAAGGGCGCCATCATACGAGAAAGTTTACGAAACCATTATTCATGGTTGGTGTGCTAATGGCAATTCTTCGATTCCGCCCATCAGGAGGCTCCATCGATGTGGAAAAGTGGAAAGTTGTTGCAGGAAACAGCTTTGGGGTTCATGTTTTATTACTTTACTTTCAGCACAATAAACGCTCTCGGGTTTAAAGCTTATCTAATGCACAACCGATTCGTGTGTCTGCCGGTGACGCGACGGCGGTGATTGGTGTCTATCTTGACGAGTGCATCAAAGAGTTGCGGCAGCCGGCCTAAACACACCGACCAATCCAATCCAATCCAAGCCTGTATAGCCAGCTGTATAGTTTGAGCTCGGCATCGTGTCATCAGGCAATTAAATATTCACAATCTGCTGATCAAATTTAGCATATTGAATGCGTTCGCCCTCCATTACCGCAACAGCATACCCGTGGGTGTCACGACCAGAAGCACTCCGTTTCAGAATGAGCGTACTAATCACGCTTCAGTGTGTTTGTGATTGAAATTTGCCACACTTTCCCGCTGCCCATCCACCCCCAAACCCGAGCTAGATGGAAATCGGGGGAAGGAAGTCGCCGTAAGTCTTATTAATTCATTCTCGCACCGTTCGACAGATCGATCAAATTCGCTCGATCGCATTCGGTGGTGACCCACACCGTCGCCAGCGCATTCCCATCCGGTTGGTGGCAAGTACATGGCCGTCGGTCGGGGATTAACAATTCTACCGGAATGCTCATTCCGGCCGCCCGGTTGATTGATTACCCAATCAATGATTGTCACCATGGTACAAGGCCGACTTTGTGGGGCGAAGCGTTTTCTTTCCCACGACAAGAGACACGACACGGACGGGGTGTGCCTTCTTACACGGTGCACAGGCGCTGCTAATCCTGGCGCCCGGCGATTAATCAATCAGGGCCAACCCAGCACCGACCGAGCTGCTGGGGCAAGGTTTTTACTGGTCCTTTCTTTACTGCCGTTCGCTTGTCCTTGCCTCGGTGTAGCTACTAATTCATTCCCATTTGCCACGTTCGCCTCCGTTCCTTTTCTTGCACGCCACACATTGAGCCTTGCCAGATGGGAACGATTGTCCTTCCCACATACGCTCGAGGTGACAGCGAGATTCCCTTCCAACAAACATCCGTTCTTGAGACGAAAACGAAGCAAGAAAACAAAAGCGTCGTTTTCCCACTCAACCAGAGGATGCCGTGTGCTGTCTTTTCCCGCTCATGTGCCCCTCAACGTATGGCACTGGCTTTGAAAGGTGCAGCACTTCGGCAACCCCCCCCCCCCTCTTCTATTAGTAGAACGGCTCTCGAGAAAGGTCTTTCCTCGGGCGAGTGTTCTGCCTGTCTGCCTCGGTCACACCGGGGAAAGACCCACGGCGACGAGCCGAACACACGGATGTCACGGTTAATAGCATGCAAATTGAGAGCGCTTCGCTAATGAATATCAAGAGTCGTCGAATCATAGTTACCGACCATCGACAGTGCCACCATGACGACCGTCCGCCGCCGCACGGCGATAGACTTTCCGTTTTGCCTGGTGCACGTCGTCGTCGTCGCCATCGTGAGCGCGCGCGTGAAAAAGACATTTGACAGGAAAATTATGCCATAAACATCTTCAGTGCCCCTTTTTCTGCCACGTCCCTCGGCCCTGCTAGGTCGGGGGATTGGGTGTTGAAACATCTTTTCATGAATAAATTGCTCAGCATTACTGAATTAGTTTGTCTAACGGTTACTGCGTTACTCTTTGCGCTCTCTTCGTTCTTCTGCGTTCTGCTGTGGACGGTACACCCCGCATCCGTACCGCCACAAGAAGGTTGCCATAAAATCGCCATCGTTTCGTTTTATTTCGTTTTTGCCCCGATCCATCCTAAGTACTTCCGGGGCTACCACCGGGAGAGAATAAAGCGTGTGCCGTTATTTATAAGCTATGCATTTTTGCTTCGCCTGACATTTACATTTATTACACGCCAGAAGGCGGCAGAAGGTGGTACGCGCTGTGTGCTGGTGGTGTCCTTTGGCCAAGGCCAAGTGACGGATGGAGGAAATTCCGACTTGGCCCGAACGCCCCAAGACACGCTTATCGATGGCGTTGGAATGCAAAACGCTCATCGGCAGAAAGTGCCGTCTGGAGAAAAAGGTCATCCGTTGCTTATAGAGCTTCCCCCTACTGGACCCGACACTACAGAGCCAAGAACTGGGAATGAAGTGTAAATGAAGTGTGCACAAATTCCAAAGACATTGTCGAGTATCATCCACGACATCATCCGCAAGGCTCAAACCGCACGTGGAATGTAATTAATGTTTATCGAAACACGAACGCGCTGTCCTGCACAGCCCCGAAAGCTCACACAGCATCTTGCGGACACAGGACCGATGCGAAACGAGTGCCAAATAGTTATTCAGTTTGTTTTTCCTTGTCCCTGCGCTTGATCATCACCCGCCAGTGTCTGTGTGTCAATCCGTGCCCGAGTGTAGCCTTTGATGTAGGACGGCTCGCAACGTTGCTCGGGTTGCGCATAAGTTTGCCAATTTGCATCGGGAAGATGTTCGCGCGGGCGCTGCGTGACCGTGCGTGCCCATGTTGCATCTTGCTAATTTGTATGCCAAACAGAGGACGAGCTTGCTGCGGGTTAATTATCTTGCAACATAATTAACAAATATCCGGTTGATTTAAACCCGTGCCCGTGTGCCTTCGAGCTTCGAGGCCGTGTAATGGCGGCAGCACGATCGAGGCGATGCTGTATATCGAAATCGAAATTATGCTCGATTGCAAACTAATGCATTGGAATTGGCTAAGCAATGGCTTCATCAGAGCAGAGGCTTTAGCAATGGCGATGTCTCTTTTTTAGTGCTGCGTTCCCTTTTTGCTCGCAAACAAGGAAATGGATCCGCTTCCGTATTAAACTAATTGCGTTTCACTCATCTGGAGCGTCCTTTAATTTGCTCGAAAAGCTTCCACAAACCACATCCCTTGTATGTATCCCTTGTAATGCGGATGTCTGTTGTTGTTGTTGTTGTTGTTGCTACACAACCATCCCGATCCGTGTGTCGATCGTGTGTAATTTTAGACTCGCTTGCTTCTTTGTAAACTCGTGTCAAAGCACGCAAAAACCAACGCACCGAGACTCTTGCGGAAGACTCTTTTTCCAACAAGCTTTTCGCTCGGTCGCTGTATGACGGGCGAATGCAACGAACATGCCAACCTCGGTGTGAGGTTGATGAGGTGGATCTAAACTTCTTCCCGGAAGTCTCGCTCCCCCTTCCCGAAGCCGTGTACCAGCACAGACGTCCGGACGATCGAACTCTCGGTGTGCCGTTGTGCCACGGGGTGAGTGTGGTTGTAGCACGGAAGCGAGAACTTCTCGCTACCGTCGGTTGGCAGGAGAATAAATTTTCATTATATATTATCGCATTAGATGCGTGTCAGGCCGTACCGATGGCTTACATCACGGCTGTTGTTCTTCTCCCCACTGTCTGGCAAGTCCCTTTTTCCGGCAAGTTCCGTAGAACGAGGGATGGCATTCTGAAGGTTCCAGCACGTCGTACAAAGCGCGTTCCGAAGGAGTCGTAGTGGTATTGGTACCTTACCATGCGTGGACATGTGTCACAATGGCAAAATGGGGATGGTCGCTCTCTAGCCAGGTCCAAAATCGACGATGGCGACCCAAGCGCAAGCAAAAGGCGGTTGAAAATTCGACAAAATGCGAAAGCGAATCCCAAACCCAACTGACATTTAAATTATAACACGACCGAACCGGTTTTTCCAGCGACAACTCGGGGACACATAGAAAACACGCCCTGGGTCCTTCGTGTGTGTGTGTGTGTGTGTGTGTGTGTGTGTGTGTGTGATTACACGCGTGAACATCGTTGCTGAAACCGCATTCCACCTCACACATACCGTCCCCACCCATAGGGGGTCATCTGCCCGTTACATCCGGTGAAACCGCAAAGCTTGAAAAAGGGCACACATACACAAACCACCCGTCCTTGCCCCGTGTAATGGTCGTATTAGGGGACAGGGCTCATCTGCTCAGCATCTCCCCGGACTGAAACTAGTCCGAAACGCCCAGCCATCGGAAAACTGCTCCCTGCCCGTAGTCCCGGAGTCGTAAATGGAAAATAATTAAGTAAGAGAGACGGGGAACGGCCGGCGTGTGCCACCCACCACCGTGCGCGCTCTGTTGCTGTCCATGCGAGCGGGACAAGGCGTAAAAACCTCCAACGCAATTAGTTGCAAATAATTACTTTATCTTATTTACTCTAGTGTTTATTTCTTTGGGTGTTTCTGTTTCTCTTTTTTTTTGCGTCGCAACAAGAGGAGTGCCTCGTTTTTGCACCCAGAGCTCCGTCGACGTATTGGAACGTACTCGGATGGGGGGGGGGAGGAGGAAAAACCCCCATACATTGCCAGATTTTGACGGGCACCAAACGAAAAAAATAGAACCACGTTTCAACCCGGTAGCAAGCCATTTGTTCGTGGAAAATCGTCCCAACATGACGCTTCCTGGCAACGGTAGCGCTGCGATAAGCGCATCCATCTAAAGGAAGCGGGTAGCGGCAAGCGGTAATGATGGCAACCGAGAGCGAAATTACTTCCATTAGGCTTGCCCACTCGCCCATCGGCCATCCTTCGGGTTGTTGTTATTTCTCCACCGATAATGTTCTCATTTGGGAAGCTGTTTTTTTTTGTGGCTCGTTTGTTTTGGATTTTTCCCCTCAACAGAGAAACCCACCCGCGTTGGGCGCTCAAATTATGGGCCATGAAAAACTAGCTCGTTCACCGTTGGGGATGAGAACGTGCAGCTTACGGTCAGTTGTTGATGTGATTTAAAAGCTCGTTTTGATGTGAAAAGAGCAAAATAATGACGTTCTTTTTTTTATTTTTACGACCTTACGATGTGTGTATCCCATGTTCCTGTAAGCTGCTTTTTGGACATTTCGAGTAGGAAATTTATGATTAACTAATTGGTTTTCTAATTGGAAACAGAACCACGGGAAGTGTCTACTAGATTGTGTAAAAAAAAACGATTGGAAATATTATCGTTGAAGCTTTCTTTTTAACACTTTAAACGCAATAGTAGTTCAGCTAATTTATAGAAAGATTCGCGGCAGCTTTTCTCTCCCTAACCAACTATGGCTCCATAAAAAAACAACAACCAATTTAACCGTTCGGGTCGTGGGGTTACGAGCCCCCACCATTGTCACCGTCACAGCCGATATCTAATGCTTAGTAAATCTAAAGAAACAGCGCTCTATGGACTCCTTATGATCTTCACATGCCACCGTTGGGCCATTCTTTTGCACCAGCACAACACACAAAGGTAAAGTGCAATCGAGAAGAAGTGCCCTTTGAAGGCATCGGCACGGTTGCACCCTTAACGGTGCAACCTCGTCCAGCCAGCGAGTGAGCGAATTGTAATCTCATAAATTGTTCATAAATTTGCAACAGAAAGGAATAGGAGAGAGAGAGAGAGAGAGAGAGAGAGAGAGAGGAAGAGAGCGATAGTGAGAAGGTTATTTTACAATTCCAACAAGCCAACGAAACAATAGACCGTCACCGAAACGAACGAACGAACGAACTGTCGTGGCTAAAGTGGCAATAACCGAAACGGCAACAAACAGTCGGACAGCTGCCCTTAGTTCCTTTGCCACTGGGGCTGGTTTATAAACTCCACGACACACTCATACACACACACACACACACTCATACAACACACCATCCTGTGTCGACGTCGACTCGCTGTTCCCACCCTCAAAGGACACTTGATCGTTGCCCAACGCTGGCAACGTGCAATGATTTCATTCCGTTTGTTGTTCCGTGCTTCTCCCGTGAGTTCATTGTGCACGGTGGCGAAGGTTCCTCTCTTTCCGTCCTCCAACACCTCTCCCATCCCCAGAGGAATCTAAAAAGCACATAAATAAGGACAATCAACAATGCACTTGCACTTGTACCGGGACGGGAGCCCTGTCCGTTCGCCGTCGCTGGCTGGCTGGCTGGCTGGCTGGCTGGCTGGCTGGCTGGCTGGCTGGCGTCGAGTATGTCTTCGGGAAGGGATTAATAATTCAACGAGACTTTACACCTTTCTTTGCTCCTCCCTTTTGGTGAGCTCTGCGGAACATCGAGACACTTGGTTCTTTTATCTTCGCTTGTGGAGGCGCTTTTTCCCCCTGCGGGTTCGGTCTCTGATGCTGCGATTTGGGCTATTCGAGCGAGGAAATGGACCCACCTGTTTTCTCGGAACTAAGCTTCTCCTTCCTTTCTCGCCCCGACACCGAAGCAAAATACAACGGACACTGAGTTTGAAAATCGTTTTCACTGCATCATTACACACTCACACACACACACACACACACACACACACACACACACACACACACACACACACAAATACAGATCCATACGTTTCCATTGGCCTAAGAACAATTTATGAAGTGTTATGACCGGAGTTGAAAAATATGTATGTCCCATAAACGAAACCCATTACTCAACGGCACCTCTCTCTCTCTCTGTTTCACTCTTTCTCTGTGTCTTTGTGCTAAAGGTGCAACTGCACTCCAGGTGTCCATTCTTCCCCGTTTGATATGACGAATATTTCATTAAACGATAACAATCACTCCCGGCCACGGGGTGGCAGTGGCCATTGTTCATCATCAGCTCCCCGGCAGCTTTGTTGCTACTACTGCCACCACTACAGCT
>KI920143.1:0-17469 GCA_000473525.2 Anopheles melas | reverse complement strand
ACACACACACACACACACACACACACACCAACACGTAGGCTAGGTGAGCTTACGGAATTCCCAAGATGATGGCAAATTGTGGTAAAAAGCATTCGCGCGCGCACCCAGAGTGATGAAGCGAATGGAAGATATTTGAATGCAAATTGGTTCTGCAAACGTTGAAATGATGGAGATAGTGTCGGACTGGCCATTATTATCATTTCTTTTTTTTGCCAACGTACACTATAAACGGACAAAAATGGAAACGGATAGAAGCAAAGGGAAATTTCCCCAGCAAAAAAATGAATCGCAAAAAGTGTTTGCCCGATAGTGTTTGGTAGCAAAATTAAGCTTTGAATGTTACTAGCTCATAAGCTAGAATACTGGCGGACAAAGAAAAATTACGCTTTTTCGATGCAAGAGAACTGCTGATCCAGACGCTGGTTGGTTATGGGACAAATTAATTTCGAAATTTTATTGCTCTATTGTGCAGAGAAATTTGATGCTTATGAGATTTTTATAATATTTTGTGCTTTATTGACGTTGTGTAAAGAACTACATTTTGTTTTCGTAGGAAGATTTTAAGTGATTTCAGTTTTGCTGTCATTACTAAAAACTTACTAGCATTGGAAACGTAAAAGAGTAGCTATCATGAATATTTAAAGTATCTTATCGTAGACAAGAGATAGATAACATACGTGTTTATGTTATGGTTTTCAAACAATTTTATTATGTTGTTAATACTGTTCAATATTTTATGTTCGCCGAAGTTACATTGTACACCTTTCGAAGCAGTACAGTTAAATGTCTACAGCAAGTACCGCATTCGCGCCCTAAAATGACCGTCAAACACAAACGGGTGCGCACGTTTCGTTTTGATTGATCAGACTTGCAAATTCTGCACACGGGCTGAAACGCCACGATTCGTCGATCGTGAAACGCACCATCACAATGCACCAGGCGCAATACGACTGCACTAAATACACCCCCCGCCCCTCTCCTCCCCGCGATGTATCCAGTGCACGCGGTTGCCTTGCACTTTTGCTATTCCGTCATTGAGAAGGAGGAGGAGGAGGACGTGTGCTTTCCGACAGTGGTTGAAATGATCGATTGATCGTGAGCTGACCTTCACCACGGTTCACCGGATTCGTGTACGGCATTGCCGGATTGGGCACGAGTAGATCACACAAACGTTTCCCCGGCTCTGGAACTGGAACTAACCAAAAAAAAAACCCACCCTCCACACACATACATGTACGGGGAGGGTAATGGGATACTCATAAGCGCTACTGTAGGAAGCAGATGTGGCGACGTGTTTTGTAGTGCTTTTTGCTCGGGTTTAACCACATGGTCGACAGGGCAACGCAAACACACACACACGTACACCCGCGCTCTAACACTTTTGCGGGCTCCCCGGTATGCCGCACGCGCCGCTACCAGGAACTGAAAGGTGTCGCGTTTCCATCACCATATGGGAGCTGTTGTTTTTTAATTCACGAAACAAAACGGCGAACAACATTTTAATGCCGATCGACGTCTCGATTGACTTCGATCGAAAGTGAGCAGCTGCTTGAAGAAAGCGCCCGGAACGCCCTCACCCCTATTCGAAGATACTGCACGAACTGTTGGGTTTGTTTATTGTTTTGTTAACGAAGAGAAATTTTTTATTTTCAGATACAGCAAAGCGATCGAAAGTGATCGAATACACATTTCGAATACACCCAACAAAATCACACACACACACACACACACACAGCACACACACGCACACACAAACAAACAAACAAACAAGCAGCGTAAAGAAACTTTGATTGGGTCAGGTGTACACACATAAAAGACAAAACAAAACAACGCAAACTGTTTCGTGTTTCGTGCAAGTAACGCACTTCGGTGTAACATGAAACTAGAATGAAAAAAACACACACATATACACCTACGTAACGACGAACACATCGTGAGATGCCGATAGCTCAAAGTTCGAAGCAATTTACTCTATCGCAATTCCGTCCAATCTCTGCCCACCCACGGCGGACACAGGGAGTGGGTGGATCATTTTTTTGCCACCTTTTCTCTTCCGAGAAACCCTTTCCTAGTGCTTTGCTCTCGCATTTAATGGTGATTTTCCGGGCTGGTAAGCGCTCTGTGCCGAACATAGCTCTCCATGGGCGGAAAATGAATGAAATGAAGCAAACATTTTTGCTTTTGATATCATCGCCTAATACACACACATAGAAGAGTTACCCACTGTTTCTATCAAAAACACACATACACGCACCGGTAAGCTCGTTGCTGGTCGTCGTCGCTCCGTCTTGAGCAAAGCGTCCCCAACATCATCATGCCCGGAATGCGGCGCTGGGAGTCTTTCGGTGGCCGTGCTTTGCTTTGTGCAGTGGTACAGACACACAACCGAACACATGGTTGGAAAGCGCCCAATTTCGCCGGCAGTGGCTGCACATGCGTAGAATGTAGCCAGGCGGTCCCCGGGGGTGGTGTTGCTGTTCGAGATTTTCGTTCCACACCTATGCAAACACAGGCCGCCTCGTCTAGTGGAGAGGACTTTACTTCCGGCACAGACCGTTGCTGTTTCCATGGCAGCAACGCTGCCAGAAAGACGACAGTCACAATGGCGGCGATGTACGGGCGGAGTGTGGGTACGGAAAGGGAACCGTACAAAAATACATCGACCACTCATCGACAGGTTCGGAGTGATCGGAAAATGGATGAAAGCGAGTGTCCCTGGGGTGGCATCTAAAGTGGCTAGCAATGGTGCGTCCCAGGAAACCTCTCAAGGGACTACTGTTGGGCAAGAATAATGCAAGAGCCGCTTACCCCTAGGAAGATGTGTTTGTATGCGTGTCCGCCTCCCTCGAGCTATTCTACAGATGGTGCGTCCCTGCTGCGGGCGGTTGGAAAAACGGTTGGAAATGAGTCTTTTCTATTCGATGCTGCACCCGCGTTGACCGTGTCATCGGTGTGGTTTCGGCTACATTAAGCTGATTAAGGATACTCCATTACTTATAATACAACGCCGGTCAGTTGGTCATCAGTGGATATTCTGTTCTGGGTTAAATTCCCAATTTACTCACGGCAGCGGAGCAAACGGTTAGTGCGCGACGAAATTGTACTTCTCTATATACATGCTATTTGGTCGTTATCAAGAACAGGACCATTAACGGAAATCTTTTGCCCAACATTACCTCGATACTTACTGTAGGTGTCATTTCCAAGAAAAAATCCCGCAGTCAGGCTATTGTTGCGCTGTGATTGTGTTGATAATTAATTTTGTTCAATGAAATAAAACGGATTTAGTAGCTAGCAGATGCTTTGGTTTTCTGTGACCAAGACCGAGCAAGACCAAGAGTAAATAATAATAATAATATTCCACTAGATGAACAATTATTTGATACTCCCTAACTCTCATAAACTTCAAGAAATACTGTACAAATTTACAAACATCAAACAAGCGTCAGTCAGGGAAACCCCCGCAAAAAACCAAACTGACAGGGAATAATTAATTAGGTTGTCACAAAATGCAACGGTTTCTTAATAAGAATTCAACAAGCAGGTCATACACTTTTGGAATAAAGTATTCAAAGGCATTTTTAAATGCCTGGTGGTGTAAATCGTCAGCAAAGGTGCAGCACTTTAAAAGATGTTACAATAGTGCTTCAGTCATTACGAAGAACATTCCATTAATGTTTACAATCTCCATAAAATGAGCCTTAAAATACAGCAATTGATCTGCGATGGATGCAGTGGTATCGATCAAACACACACACCCCTAAATGCTAATTATATACACCACAAAGACAAGCAACATCGAAAGAAAGTGACATGATAACCGACGGTCATGAAATTCATTTGTGGTGCAAATGCTTTGTTGTTTTATGCTAGCTATTGAAAAACATCCATAAACCCTGTTCCGTAAATAAAATGGCTTAGGGCAAAGCATCACAGTCTGAATCGATACACCACAATACGATATGCGGGGTTAAGGTTTGGTACAAGAGCGTTAGAGAAATTCTATCTCGACCCTCGGCTTTCCCTCGGGTGTAGGACGCAGCTGGGAGCAAAAGCAACTGGAGCATTTCCCACGCGGTATAGTTAAGCGTGCTGTTAACGTTTGAGCTGTTTCAAGAAGGGCAACACTAATCAAAACATCACCTATCACATGATGCAACAATAGCAAGTGGATGTCGTTTGCACTCTTGGGAGAAGAAGGAACAATGATACATGTGTTTGACAGTAACACACTCAACAAGCAACAACAGCATACATTATTTAGCTTGACTGGTTACTATATCTACAGTTTTTGTAAAACAATCTATTCGCAATTTAATATCATGCTTTATATAGGGTAAACTGTAAATAAATATTAAGATTAGAATCTTCTTCTTCTTTTTGGCTCAACAACCGTTGTCGGTCAAGGCCTGCCTGTACCACTATGGGGTTGGCTTTCAATCACTTTTGGATTACTCCACATAGCAGGATAGTGTGTCCTACGTAAGGCGGCACGGTCTATTTGGGGCTTGAACCCATGACAGGCATGTTGTTAAGTCGTACGAGTTGACGACTGTACCATGAGACCGGCTTATTAGAAGAATAGATTAAGAATAAGGATTAGAATAGTTTACAAATAATTTTATCATATTTTTCCATAGTTTTCGAAGTAATTACGTAATTTTATGAGCTTCTCAGTAGAACTTCTAAATTGAAATAAGCGTGATGAAGCGTTCAATGGATCGATTTGTCGAAACTTCCATAACGTATTCATGAGAATATTTATTGAAATGCAATGCCACAGCCAAATATTGTGCATAACAGCGGACAATGGTAATGGTGGCTTATTTTTCTCGCATGCAATCATTGGTCAAGTGCGCAACCGTTTTACTCATATGAAGAAAGTAAATTAAATGCCACACGAACCACCGCACTGCTGCACTCACACAACTTTGGAGCGGGAAACAACAATTTACAACTACCAATAATTGATCCCACCAACAAGCTGCAACGTTCAGCGCCGTAGACCAAAGCAGGACAGATTTATCTCGCCCCTACATGATCGTGCCGCGCTGGTATAGGTTTATGCTAGCGGTTTCTTTTCGATGGTAATGGGTGTATCTATTTTTTTTTCTTAGCTGAAATTTCTTACCCAGCTACCTTACGCAGTTTAGAGCTAACGTCATCGGCCACCAACTTTCGCCAACGTATCGGAAAGGCGGCGATAAATGTATGAATAAGCTTTCGCCGCTTAGCCAACAAATCGAGCCGTAGGATAGTATCGAGGCAGATTTTAAAACGATCATCGGCACATTGGACAGTTAATTCTAGCGGAGAGGTTTTAAATATTCGAATTTTTATATCTTCTGTTGGTTGTTTTTATGTAGAGAATAAACAACATTCACCTCAAGCGATATCATTTACACGCTCAAAATTCTGTTTTATGTTGGACACGTGTCTAGAGATTTAGAAACACCACGCAGCACACAATCGTGAGCCCACAATCGAACGAACAGCGTCACTGGGAATGGTTGTGAGTGTGGGAATTGAGAAGTCAGCAAAGGAGGATACAAAAAATCCCCACAGCGGATAAACCGGTCCGCTCGCGGCACTATTCGGCGATGTGGCTGCGGTTGACCTTCGCAAAGAGAAAACAGAGCCGCGCATATGTATGTAACCGAGCGTACTGGTACATCACCATCATATAGGAATGATAATTCCTGCACTAAGCCCGCTGCCCATTTGGCTGCAGAGGCTGATTAAAATATAAACGAGCGAAGGAAAGAGAAAGCCTGTGTAGCAAAAAAAAAACGAAAACAAAAACAGTCTTTACAGCCCCAAGCTGGTAGCGGTAGCGATGGTAGACTAACACATTAAGCAAGTGCATTTCATTTCGACCCGTTTTCGACCGGCAAAGCAACACCAACACAAACTGGAGCTTTTTAATGCCTTTGTAAAACGAGGCACTTTAACTTGTTGCAGCACGATGCCACTTTACACAGCAATGTTGCATTGTAAACTTTCCGAAAAATGCCGAAAATACAGCAACCAAACGATTGTTACGTGAATGTGAACGAAAAGTGCTAGTTTCGTGACTGTGCAATTACTAAAAGGGTAGTTATGCTTGTTTATGACAATGCTGACCGATCGGGGTGGTGGTAGTAGTCGTTTGACCAAGTTATGATTTACTTTTGGGAAAGAACCACATAATGCTTCATTCCCAAACTGAGGTTGATGGCTGATACAGGGACTGTACCTGACGGGTAGGTACACACAGACACACCTGTTTTCATTCCAGCACACCTTGCTCCCTTGGTAACCTCGTGGAAACACACCTTTTTTTCCTTTTTTGAGTCATGATTTAATCGCGATGCCATTGGGGGAAAATTCTAGAGGGGGTTGTTTGCCCAAATTCGATGAATGGGAGAATCACACGTCGTTTTTGTGACTGAATGTGTGTTATGCTATGTGATAATGTTTTACATGGATAATGTACAGTAGTTGGTATATACAATTCAATAGTAAGTAAAGCTAAAGCAATTGCTAGAAAGTATCACAATTTAAGTACATTATGTCCAAATTTCTATTTTTTGCGTGTCTCCGTATACAGGTATTCCCCAATATACGCTATTAATGCGGACCTAGGGCTCTTATTTCACATTTAATTGTTCATATTTCACATGCTTATTACAATTTTGTACCTTTTAAAATATTTTTTTAGTTCGATCAAAACGGAATTTACGTGACATTTGACAATTAATGTGTGAAATTAGTACAATTTGCTAAAAAAAACTGTCAAATTTAGAAAATCGCATATAGTATATCAGGGAATTCCTGTAGTTAACTAATACCTGTAAGCAATCCAGTGAACAAACAAAAAATATTTATTACAAATAAAAGAACTTTGCAATTTCAAGTATCCTTCCGGAAAAAAACCCTATAAATTCACTGTTGAATACTTTCATTGCTGTCCATTTAAAGCAGTTGGTTTATGTTTGAACCAATCGTTTTGTGATCGATGGTAGACGACAAACGTGAAACATAGTCTATAAATCGAGGAAAACAAAAAATAAACAAAAACTGACACAAACTATTGAACAGCTCGAAGCAGAAGCATAAAACCCGGGCTGCTACCAACCATTCTAGCCCAACTAATGGAACTTTGGCGATCCGAAACATTGCACACTCACACGCTCACCGCGATCGTTAAACAACGCAAGGCCACAACGGTACGGTCAATTCCACACTCTTTTAGAAGGGGGCCAAACCATCAATAACAGCAACAGCAGTAGCAACGTTTGTTGGTAGCCCCTGTTATTTTAACTCAAGCTCGACAAACACCGCAAGTTTGGACGAATATATATATATCGCTTGCACAAAGCTCTAGGGGAAGGCTTACGCAGACGCAGGTATCGTCAATGACCAATTGTTGCACGGTGGCTACCACTGTTGCTACACGACCGACATAGACTATGTGTGTGAACTATTTGATGGCTCGTTAGATTCCGGCCAACGTGGACAGGGGAGGGCGAGCGTGGGGAAAACATATGGGCGATACGAACAATCAGCTCTGTGTGGCCACCCACACCCAATGGAGGAACACCGCGCGCCAGACAGGGACATTGACGTTGTTTTCTTTTCTGCTCATTCCGCTGCTGCTGGACAACAATACAAATCACACTAGCCGTCCGGACGATTCGTCCTGCCCGCGCTGTGTCTGGCGGTGCGGAATGTTTTCAATTTGTTTGTTTTATGTGCTGGCGTTACATTCCTGTGTTACATTGCAAACGACCGTTGCTGGCCGGTGGTAAAAGCAAGAGCAGAAGAGTTAGTTACCGATGCCATTAGATGCAAGGGCGTGCGGCCATGCGCCCGACAAACGGCAATTTCATCATCAAATATTCACCAATAGTTTCCCAGGCACCATACACTTTGGTCGTAAGTCGCACCCAATTAATTTTTAACCAATACAGCATACATTGTCCCATGGGGTTTCTAGCGTTACTCACAACTTACAAAATCAATCATAATAAAAAAAAAGATATTCGCACTTTTCATGCAATGTGAATTGTTATAAATCCACCAATCCACAAAAACAGTACATTTAGATAAAAAAATGCTTCTTTTTTCCTGTAATTTTTCACAGTCATAATTTATGGTCCTCTTCTTCCTGAAATACCTTCTAAATGGAATGGAAAGGTTTATGGAATAAATATGAAAATGTGTCATATTCAGTCTGTGGAACGCTTCTCCATGCAATTCAGTGAGCCCGAGTGCCATTCACTTTTCTTTATTCAAAAGCATGTCGGGTGCGTTTCGGTGTAACTGGAACTATCTTTTTCGCCCGAATTTACTCAAGGTCATACGTTCCGTGCGAGGGATTACAGCAGCTAAATGATTGCAATGATGAAACGGTTGGGGAAACAATTTATAAGTTGTGCGAAAAAAAACACCTCATTGAATGCCTTTTACGTAGACGTAATGTTGCGTAAATAAGTTTGAAATTGAAGAATGTGTAATGGACTTAACAAACCCCACAAAAACGGTCGAATAAATGGAAGCGAATGTTTCAAGCATCAAGCAAAAACACACGCGGCGGCTGACCATTCATCGAGCGCAACAAAGAGCTAAATTGGAGCTTTGATCAACTTCCAAGCCATTGTTGATTAAATTTCAATTTATTCGATTCGTCGCCAACGCCACAAATTGTCCCCAATTGCTGTTGCCCTAAGACTCAAAGGACGATAACAGAGTTTCGAAATTGGAACGAGTCCAAACCACACACAATTGCCAGATATCGAGAGCCAACAGTTGGTCGAACCGATTGAACACCTTGTGGCCTTATCAAGCGAGAGCTGGGATTAGTACAATCTCAGCAGGCCAGCAGTCCACACGAACATATGCAAACATGGAAACATATAATTGCATGCATGCCCATCTGTGGCGATCTAATCAGGCATGAAATGAAGCCATGGTCGCCGCTATTTGCCACGGAAGGCAAGCATCAATATATGAATTGATTTTGATAAGCTTTGATATGATTGCAGGTTTGCATGGCCTTAGTTATGATACACTGAAAAAAGGTACCATTTGGTAACGTATAATTGAAGATGCTTTTTATGTACTTTGTATTCATATTTTATCACGGATTAAGCTATGAACCAGAATAGTTTTTCCATTTACCAGAACTTATCAGGAAAAAAAACATGAAACAAGTGAGCTAAAAATATGTTGAAACAGATGTAATGTGAGCTGCATTGACACAAACTAACATGCGCTGCGTGTGTCTTCCCTCGGCAGCACAATATTATACACTACATAACACTACTTTCTCTAGATTTATGATCACTTTCGGTATCTTTGACGTCGAGTCCGGGGCGTGTGTGTTGGTGGCACGCGCCAGCAGTAGTAACGGAACGCAGCCATAATGTATCATAAACCCGATACAATTTATGATACCCAATGTCACGCAAAGATAAGCCCGGGAGAAAATTGAAACGAACTATACTCTTACTTGCGTTTACTTGTGCTGAGCTAATGATACCAGCTGGATCTTCCGCTTCTTTTTAAAGGCCAGCGTGTTGTAATTTGAAACATTTGACGCGGAAGAAACGGGATATTGTGGGACAATTTATCAGCTTCCCTCTCAAGAAACGGAGCAAGTGAACGGATAGAGTGACTCCTGCTTACCTGCGCTAGTAACAGCACGACCAGACAGCACGAAAGGAGCAGCACACGCAGCTCGAGACCGGAAGATAACCGCATGCTGCCCGGTGCCGCCAGTTTCCGCCGCCCCATGCGGCTCTTCGTCGCCGGGTCGGATCGTTCCGGTTGTTTATAGGTATGCAGCGTTGGCGGTTGCATCTTTTTCCTTCTCTCCAGCGTTGATTGCATCGTGTTTACATAGAATCACACACACACACACACACACACACACACACACACTAACGCACCAAACACATAAACACGCTCGTGACGGGGGAGAGAGGAATTTACGATCGGTGGAGGAGGCTGGGAGACGTTGTCTAATTTTCCGTGTGCGCGAGATACCCTCCCCGAGTACGACCCGTGGGTTATGATATTGAAGGAATGGAAAATTAATTCGTGTGCGTGTGTGTTTGTTGGTTGACGTTTTGTTTCCTTCAGTTGAAATTTATTTTTAGCACTTCCGTAGCCACAAGCAGCTTCGCTTCGGTCGCGGCACTGCAAGCGAGCAATGATTTTCGACACCGAGCAACACTCATACACGATTAACGCACAAAGACCAACACGCACACCCTTCCCGTACTGAAGCCAGCAGGCGGAAACCAGATGTGTGTTTGAAGCAGCGGGCACAATCTATGCTCGCAGCACGACGACGACGACGAAGACGTCTTCACGGCGTACCCGGAACAACAAATCACATTTGCGCTTGGCGGCCAGTCTCTCTGGGGAAAAATGCGGGAAGAAAATGCAGGAGAGTCCCCCAACACAGAACCCGGGGAAACCAGGACGCCTTCACTAGCACCGACACCAAACCATATCACGGCCAGACAGACTTTTGCTGGCAAATGGAATTATGCTTGTATGTAATGCCCCAGCACCGGCGGGTGATGCGATTTTAAAAAAGCAAATAATATCACACAAACTGAATTGCACAGATTTCGTTACGATTCGATACTGATTGAAAAAGAAACAAAAAATCTTCCTTCTTGCCACCAAACGGTTTCACACGCACTTCCACACTCACTCACTGCTTCCGGGGTAAATGATTTCGCACCAAATTTGCAACCATTAAGCACGTGTTGTCGTAAAACACTTAAGATACATTTCTTATTAGCACGATATGCAGCATTTTACGCATTTTGTTGCTGTTGTGTTGTATTCTCTACAGCTTCCCGTCGTAACGGAATGAAAACGGGCACAAACCCACACACACACACACACACACACATATACGGGCGCGCACACAATAGGGAGCTGGGCACACAAGCTGGAAAACTAGACACTCACTCACATGGTAGTGGCACACGCAGCACGGGGAATGTGTGAATGGGTCGCGCGTACCAGCCAGGTCAGGCGACGTTTCCTTCCACGAAGCAGAGTACCCGATTTCTTATGCTAGCCTAATGTGGGTCATTTCGGCATTGTGTGTTTGGGTCGAAGTGTGCGGCGCCACCTGAACACGCCAGGAGAAAACCCTGCAAGCATAAAACGCACCGTAAGTAATAGCCACTGCTTCCACGGATCACGAGAGCATAATGGTACAAACAGAAGGAGAGGGAGAGAGAGACGCACGAGACGGGAGCGAGATAGCCATGAGGGTTAAAGAGGTGTGCAAAAAAGGTGAATGAATGCATGAATGATAGCAATGAAACATTAATCCTTGATGTTTGGCTCGCTAGATGTATACAAACGACCGAGCTATAACAAAAACACACATGTACAGCACTGTTAAAAGAAATCCCATACATCCCCGCATTTCGAATTGCAAAAGTTTCTTTGTTTTGCAACCCGAAAAGAGGGAAGAGCATATGTCGCACACTTCCGGGTGGGTTGTGGGGTATCAATTTTCTCGAGCATGCTACGAGGATTTGCAGGATTCCGTTCGTTCTCTTTTTCGCTTCACTGAGCCTCATCCATGCCGATGGCAGGGAGCGTGCTCATTCCCTCTCTCTCTCTTTCTTTCTCTCCCTCCCTCTCTTTATATGCTCACTGTTTTAAAAAACCTTTTTTCTTCGCTTCACGCACACACTTTCACACCCTTTCACTTGCCCGTACACGACTAAGACTATCATACACTCCCCCTCCCACTACTATTGTGTGTGTTTTTTTTTGTTTCAGTTGTTTTGCCTTTCGCTTTCCTTTATTGAAAATATCGCACCACTACACAACGGGCCAGATTTTCATTTCTCGTCCACTCTACCACACGCGCGACTCCTAATTCATTTTGTCTAATGACACATCAACGAGCGCCTAAACTGGTCTGCCAGCGTTGCTACTGGCAACATCGATGGAATGCTGTTTTACATTCGGATGGCGAGTGAAAGAGGGCGACGTTGATGTTCGCTCTCCCGGGCTTTTGTGCAGCTTCCTGCCACCGATCTGCCACCGATTAGTGGAATTTAGCACGCAAAATTGCACAACACACAGCTCACAACTCGCCACTGCACAGCAACATTGCTGCTAAAATGATTGTTTTACTTCACAAGATGATATGCACACGCACCTTCGAATGTCAGCAGCACCAGCGAGACGAAATTCACCTCTCGCGGTTGAAAGAGAATCGAAAAATGCTGATGTTGACGCGGATGCGAGCGACCTCTCCGCTGTCACCTGCAACAATAACAAACAAAAGCATACACCAGAGCGCACGAGAAGCAGGTGTGGTGATTTCGTTCGTTTTCCAGGCTGCACCCTAGCATACAGTTTTGAAGGTTGTGAGCGAACCGTTTCATTTAATTTTTACGCTTGAACAAATTACCGATTCGGGTTTCGGGTTGCCACAATCATATTTTACTTAGGAATTACTAACATAATAAGCTAAAAATAATTTTAACTAAAATATGACGAAGGTAATGGTTTACAAACAAACATAACATTGAGATCAGGCAGTAATAACTCTGAGATGTTGGGTATGACATTAAGCGATGATTAAATAAATATGTAAGTAAACGTTTAGTTTCAATTGAAACACCACAACAGGAATGCCGACTAGTTCTACTCTCCCGCTCTTTATGTGTTATTTTATTTTGCAAACCAACTTTGAGATATTAATTCGATGTTTATAAATCGAAGGGAAAATGAAACAATTTTCGATCCCATACTTCACTTTTCACTTGTCATGTTGAAATGGATGAATTGACAGGACATATTTAGAACACAGTGGGCTTGCAGATGAACATGGTATGTGACATTTAGCGAAGCTAGAAAATTTATAACAGTTAAATTTTTCGTTTTCGAAAAACTGTGCATTTCTCATGCTTAGCTTTGAGTTCTTTTCAAGATTAATAAAATTAAACAAAATTTAACAAATTTAAACTCAAAGTACAAATTTTGGTCTAATTATAATTATTCTTGACTAGTAGGGATTTTCGAATAATACTCGACTTACATTTAAGAAGGACACATATTCTTTGTACTGTGTATTGCGTCAAACATTTCTAAGCATATACAATTTCGTTATTTAGTAATAAACAAATTCGATTAATGGAAAATAGTCACACTGTTTATAATAAATGGCAGCTAAATTATTATAAAAGATCATTTCAAATCTGATATTTGAAAACATTCGTATTCCCAGTTAAGATTAATTATTCGGTAACGCATACAATCATTTAAATTGATAAGCTTGGTTCGGGACGTGAAGGATTCTAGAATTGTGCAAACATTTAGATTTTATTTAACAAACAGTTAACACAAATAAAATTTATAAATATTATGTTTGGATAAACCTTTATTAAATTATTATATTAAATATTTCAAAAAATATTTAACTGACAAAAGAAGCATATGACCAAAATAATAACACCATTAAATCAAGTTAAAAAGAATAATACAATCTAAAAAATAAATAAGTCACACAGTATATCGTGAAATATTTCAAACGAGAGTTTGACAGGCCTGCCGCTGACCTTTTTAAAGGTGTTTTGAAAAGTTTCATGAAATTTATTCCATCGATGTGGTAATTTTCATGGTTATATTTCTCGAACAGGCAATTTAGCAATTTGCTTAGATTTTTTAGAAGTTTTCCCGTGAAAAATGCTGTAATAAATTGCAATCAAATTGGTGTTATAGGTAGCATAAAACTCAATTTCATCATTCCAGCCATCGTTTAAAATGGAGATGATGTATATTGCAGCAACAACCTCCTCCAATTGTCGCGCAGGTGGAGTTGATTTCTCTTTTTTGCGGAATTATTCAGTTACATTTTCCGACATGTCATCTGCTGCTGTTCTCCTCCTAGATGAAATGATATGTCCAAAGCATAGGAAGTACAATCTAAATCACCACCAGACATACCAGGATACTTGTTCACGTACTTCCATTTCACTATTGTGGAGTCGTTTATCATTGTTTGCTTCTCCGTAGCGGAAACAACCATTCATTGCTACAATTACACTCTGGAGAGCAAGGGCGTTCGAATTTCTTTGCATTATGGCATTCGATTCCGAACGGGCATCGGATCCGGCACAATGCCGTCCGTCTGACGAGAGATTCGTATGACCGATCATAAATGGCTGAAGGTTTGGTCCCGTTGCAACCCATTCGGAAGTAGCGCCTTATGCGAAGGCAATTGGATCACTGCATGCATTATGCTGCTAAGGGTGACCGTCGAGGTGACCACTGATCACTGGCTCATGTACAATTAAACCAGCGAATAACAACCCTTTCACATTGGGTGGTTGGTAATTGCGGTATGGAACGCTAGAAAGGCTTATAGCTCGCCACAATCAGCGTGTCACACCAAGTCTTACCACATATATGTTTGGGATTTTGTTTGAAAAAGCATAGAACATTTTAATAATACTTGATAGGTTAAGCACACCATACATTGGGAATCTAATAAATAAATGTTTTTAAAAGTGCAAGTAAAAATTATGGAAATTTGAGTCATTCTCCAACTTCACTGTGTGATTAAGATAACCTATGATTTGAATCAACACAACACCGTCCACACGATGCAATCTTCATTGAGCCGTCGATGGTGATGCATCTACTTGTGTGTGTATGTGGCGTGTGGCGGTTTGGTGAACGCATCCAATGAACCGGCTTTGTACGCAGTACTCTATGCTTGCACCGGTCATGCATCAAACTGTCGTCAAACAGTGATGGAGGAGGAGAAGAGAGAGGAAAAATCCCCACAGTAAGCCAAAAACAACAACCTGTAACATGATCGTAACGCAATTCAGGTTCCTTCCTCCTCCATCTTTTAAGCAAACGCAACGTAAATGCTTAAGTTACGATTTCGAGTTCATTGCTTGATCATCTTGAAATAATAACTGTCTGTGCGCCCATCGATCGATACTGGCAAAAAAAGTATCTAGAAAAAGTCAATACTATGATGTAAGTAAATGTACAAGCCCCGGCATATATAAGGGGTGATGAAAATATGCACCAATTTTTCGTTTGACAGTTTTATTGATCTTCTTCTTCACTGATCGTTTGGCGGAAATTTGTTGGTTTAACGAAGACGGCATTGGAAACTTTAATTCTGTGCTTATTTAAGCTGTAAGTCGTGGGAAAGATAAGGGTTGGTTATAATACAAATCATTATTATGTACAGGCTCTACTTTCAAAAAGTGAGAAGAATCTCGTTATATACTTAACTGGTTGAAATCAATTACGTTTTTCTCTACAAAAATCGCAAATATTATACTGTGCCAAGATATCAGTGGTGGCATAAATGCTAGCAAATTAATTAAAATATAACAGAGCAAAAGGTATGGATTAAACACAAGTAATTAAACCCGAAACACAGAGTTATGAATCGTAATCATTCTTGTTAGTTCACAAACAGAGGTCAAAAACTATAATTGGATACCAATAATTGGATACCTGAATGAATGGTAAACTTATTCGGTATAGCTCTGTTGTTCCATGTTGAATGTGGTGACTTCATTTTGTTTACTAACAACGGTACAGATTGTCGATCCTACTTTTGGGTAGCTGTGAAGTAGTTTCAATGACCACAAACAACAAATCCATCCTTCTTATCCAGTACCCACTAAACCTAATTCTTCCCACCTTCACCAACTTCAGCTTTCGTGGCCGATTTGACACGTAATTATATCGCCCCAAATTACAACATTTTATTGTTACTACCGTGTTATGCGGCTGTTTCTTCCCCAAAAAACCGCACGTTACCGCAGCTGCTTGCCTTTTTGGTGTGCCGCCCTCCAAAAC
The DNA here is from genome assembly GCA_000473525.2 of Anopheles melas. NCBI lineage: Eukaryota > Metazoa > Arthropoda > Insecta > Diptera > Culicidae > Anopheles > Anopheles melas. The sequence goes on along the minus strand of KI920143.1, from coordinate 1,605 downwards.
GCTGCTCCCCACAATGTATACTGTTATTAGAAAATAATCATCCGTGCGGGCAGATTCATGGCGAAAATGTTTGTGCACCATCCGATCGAACACGCACACGCCCCAGTCCGCTTTCCCACCCCGGTTTGGCCAACGGTGCGATTGCAAAACTGGACGAGCGATGGTGCCTGCCCACTATCCGGTGGGGGTACTCTCGGTTGGCAAATCATCTGATCTGCTCTTGGTTTAAGCGCCACCGACGACGAGTGCACGAGCACGCGCGTGCGTGGTTTGTGGTTTCTGTTTTCCTTTCTTCCACTCTCTTGGCGATGCTTCTGGTCAGGGAGCTAGCGATGGAGAAGCACCACACAACAAGACACTAAACACCGAAACGATTTACCAAACGATTGCGCCGCCGGTAGCGAACCAAACGACAGAAAGACTGCAACGCAGTGACAAGTAACGAACGCAACACGGTGTAACATAAACTCTCCCGTTTTCGTTTCTGTTGCGATGAATTTGTTTTATATCTGCTGCTGTTCTCCTCCTAGATCCTTTTGGTGCAGGGCGTTAAGAAAATGTGAGCCCGTACCCGGTCCACGCTGTGGAAGCCGGGTGGAAGAAAGTAAACTTTCGATTTCTTTCGAATCAGTTCGGTGGGCGACGAGCGGAAACACGAAGATTAGTGCAACGAATGCTATTAAAATGCATCGAATGTAGATGTCCAGGTTGGTGATATGGAGCAGCGAATACGTTACGATTACTTATGCTATAGGGTATCGTTGCATTTCCTAACAGAGCACAACCACTTGTGAATGGTAGTTACATGTCATGAGTGGTTAATTGTTGATTTGTTTGAAGACAGTGAATTACAGATAAGCTTCTAAGCTTCTAAGATAGTAATTTTCATTCAAACATTGATAAAATACGCTTTAGAGTTGAGAGGTAAAATGTGCGAGATACAATGTTTTATTCCTGAAAACTGCACACGCCAACTGAGCGTGCACCAACTACCAGGATGGAGAGAAACGGCACACAAGCTATGGGGTGAGCTTGCGTCGGAACTAAAACCAAAATCGAAAGCTTACCCCGCAACGGACCAATTGTATCCGTCCGGCATTGAGACGCCGGCAACATGACGTAGAAGTAACTGCATCCCTCTTTATGTGTTTGGTGTATGGCGCATTAAAATGTCACCTCGAAGGTCGATCCAGTTTTTCGAACAGCCTAGTGAGGTAGTTCAATCCCGGACAGCGCCAATCCTACCCGTGGTGTTGTGCTACCGTATTGGCGCGTTAATTCGTGTGCTTCCTTGCCGAGACAAGCGGAACTGTAATAAGCTAGGTCCGGTTGTGATCGTGGTAATTGGATGAAATTTCCACGCGAACGCCAACGTTGCGCACGACACTACGATGGGCCATGGCCAGGTCAAGAGCAATCCAAGAGGTTTTAGGCAAGAGTTCTTTGTTGATTTTATGAGTATGTTAGACGGCAAGAAGACGGAAACTGTGCAGTGTGTAATTTGGACTTTTGGTGTCATTTTCCATGTATGTAGGAAAAGTGTTTGTAGAAAGAATATAGGATATCAATAGACTTCTTCTAATTTTGCAATCTTCTCCTAATTAT
>KI920142.1:7453-26494 GCA_000473525.2 Anopheles melas | reverse complement strand
GCTGCCACGGTAGCGAAATCGATTGGCAAAGGTAGGCATTAATCACATTTCTTCCGGTCGATTTCAACCACTTTAATAAATCTTTTACCTCTCTCTCTCTCTCTCTCTCTCTGCGCACCGAACATCTTTCACCGGCAGCGCGGAGTGAATCTTCGCCAAGGGTTGCGCAAGGGCACGGAGCGACCGAACGCCCGGAACGGGTACGGGCACAGCTGGCCGGTGGATTCATCGACGATGCGACGGTGCATAAAAACGGTGGCGCAGCTCAACGGCGCCCGCACGCTAGCGGCACTGATCATCCACGATCACGGGCTCCGCCGGTTGCCGGAAATGGACGGAAGATGCCTGTCCACGGTACCAGCGGCCCGATTCACACTTACATAAAAACGGACAAAAATGCCAACTTTAAGTGGGGTGTGCGGCATTTCGTGGGGGCAAAGTACGCCCGATGAGCGCCGAGGCGGGTCGAGCGAAGCGATTGTCAATTAGCAAAGGCGGTACACGATTAGCTAACTTGTAGCAAATGGGTAATTTAATATGTTTAGGGTTAAAACTACGATGTAGTTTTGGATGAAATTATGCGTTAAACAGGGTGTAATCGAGGTGAAAATAAACAATTCAGTTCCGGTAGTAAAGCGGTGCGGCCGTAATCCAGCACAATCGTTGTGAAGGGCGGTCATCAATGGAAGGAAGATGCACTTACCAAAGTGTTTGTTTTTACATTTAAATTTATTAGTATTAACATTTCCCATGATATAAAATGTTATTAAAGGTATTACAGACATTAAAATGATTTGAAAAAAAAACTTCATTTGTAGTTATTTACAGTTTACATTTTTGCAGTTGTTTAACTGTTTAATTAACAAGAAAAGTGTAAAGTTATACATTTGCCGATATCGATGACTTATTGGGAAACATATGGTTTACTCAAAGCACATTACAGTAAGAGAGTAACTCGCTTTTATTGAGCTTATTAGCAATAAAAACTATGTTTGGAGCAATATCTATTGGTTCTGCTCAGTTGACCTCTACTCAGCATAAGAGCTTTTAAGGCATTGGGATAATGAGATTTGGCATAAGAGCTTTTAAGGCATACACTGATTATGAGATCTGGACATACGTTAAACAAAGCTTATACTAATTCAGCATACTTTTACCACGTAAACGAGACAAGAAATGTTCAAAATGTTTAATGAAACGCTTTGTTAGGATAGATAACACTACAGATTGTTCCTGCGGTACGACATTAATGCAGACCGAGAAGAAACTGCGAATCTTGAATTTCCCCGTAAGCCGAATTTTACAGTTTCCTACCATAATAGCACCCATTTTCGTGTGAATTTTCTTTAAGTGATACGTTTTAGCCACTAAATAGATTATTTGAGAAGAATATGAGAAATTTTATTTCAATTTTGAACCTTATTGAATGATTGATAAAATTCGACAAATAGATACATTTGACATTTGATACATCAACAATCGAAACAATTTACTCTAACAACTATTAAATTTAGAAGCCCGCCCAACTCAGGGATTGCCTGTATAAAGTATAAAGATTGTAAATGTTTGTAAGATTGTTTAACATTTCATTAAATTCATTGTCAATTGTATATTGCTATGCTAGCCATTTCATGTATTTTATTTACTTTTTACAATATACAGTAAGCCACAACCTAAGACAGAAGCGTACGAAGAAAAAAAATCGAACACTAATATTATTTAACATCTGTTCGGTTGCTCTAATGTATACAACAGTGCCTCATTTTTATGTCACCTTTAATTACAATTTTCCCAACGCAATCTGAACGTATCATTCGATTTATGATGCATTTACACCTCACGCTACTTCCTTTCAGTCAGCTTCACTCTCACCTCAGTGTGGCGTTTGGGGTTTTTTACGCTTCCTTAATTGAATGCCGGCACAGCTGTATCTGTGCAATAAAAATCCCGTTCCGCTCCGACTCCGAATCGCCCGATCGCCGGACCAGCATTGCCACCGTCCCGCATATATGCAGCATGTATGCAAATGAGCCGCACAAATAACTCGTTTCCGTGAGCCGGCCAAATCACACCGTTTCCCACGGCAACGGCTCAGCTCGGTCAGCTCGCGGTAAAAGGGATAGCCCAGTGATACCTCTGTCTTCGTCCATAGCTGATGTACACACAAAAGGGAAGAAATAACTCATGCACACACACACAAAAACACACAAACACCCAAATCCAAGATGTCCCAAGTGGTCGAAAAGTAGCCAGTCCAGTTTTCCACCCCAGCCGATTTTTTTGGGTTGCATTTTCCGCGCCACCCAGAAGACCGGTTTGGACAGACGAGTACCGTTCACCCTTCACTCCTCAGCGTGGCCCAGTGCGGTACGGGACAGTTCCATTCGACCATCCCATCACGGACTGGGACTGGGAAAGGGGGAAAGGGAAACGGAAAGCGGGTAAAATTTGGTGGCCCGAAACTGGAAAGGTCATCAACGAATTTTCGGTACCGAGCTGGGCAGGAAAGGGTTGTAAAAAGGGGAAAAAAAACATTGACGAGCAAATTTACGCGAGCCCGGTTGCGTTTGTGACGCTTTGAATAGAGCTAGGGATTAAAGATCGTCCGTCGGAACGCAAAGGGGAGGACAGTGCGGCCGGCTTGGGACGGATCCTAAGGCTACGGCTAAGACAGAATGAACATTTGTTTTGATTTTATTATCAAGAGCAATGTTTAATTGCAAGCGTTTTTTTTTAATATTTTTTGGTGGAATGTAGTTATTGTATGGCGCTTATTTCTTTATTTCAACATACAAGTAATTTAACAAATCTTACATTTTTATTTTTGTTTAAAATAAATGTTGAACTGAAAAAGTAATATTGTTTTTTGTATGATTATTTTTAGAAAAAAAAATTGAACAATAAACTATAAAAAAATGATAAGTGACAATAATTAAGTAACAAGTAAAAAAGGAGTAAGCTAAAATAATTAAGGGCTGATAGACTAATAACAACAATAGTAATTTAATGAAAACAAAATGAAACAAATTTATGTTGAAAAATAAAAACAAAAACGACAACGCGAGTGGATCAAATGTGACAATAAAAAAGCGAAATTCAACAATAAAAAACGAAATTCGAAAGCATAATTGAATAGCAACACGAAGAAAATGTAAAAAAAGAAAGAAGAATAAAAGAAAGAAAGAATGCGAAAAAATAACTACAACATTTATCAAACTTACGCATTTTTCAGTTAAGCAAAAGTGCTAGGAATTTACAGCACTGCTGGAAAGTTTCTCACAATTGAAGAAAACAATAATAGCTTAACGGGACCAGACTTTGTCTTTACTGCAATCGAGCTCACGTTTGAGACATTTTTTTTCTCTCTCTCTCCAAACAGTAGCGCCCAACCTGACACCCGCCCAGGACAATGTCCAAACCGGTTTATTTCCCACCAGGACAAGCGAACCCACGGTCACGAAAATTTTCTCATCACCAAAGGGTCACTTGGTTCGTTTGCAAAGTAACGGGGCAACGGTTAGAAGATGATATATTAAGATAAAACCCTCATGGATTCGCCAATCATTCCCCGGGCCCCGGCCGCCTCACGACTTTACTTCCCAGGGAAAAGCGAATCCTGTCTCTGCACGGGCCCTCCAGCCAAATCCCGATACGGGTCAACCCGGGCCGCGGCCCACCGAATGCGGGTTAGCGTGTGTGTGTGTGTGTGTGTGTGTGTGTGTGTGTGTGTGTGTGAACATTTGGGCCCTGGACAGCAATCCGATGGTCGGTACGTATCGAAACCGGTTTGACCGGTCCTGGCACTGGACCCTTCACCGCATACACCGCACATACCGATGGAAGGACCCTCTCGGCGCAGCACTGCGGATGACCAGAACAGTACGTTCGCTCACACTCAAAAGGATAGCAGGCGAAAGGACCAGGGGCATCGGACACATCCGAGCAGACGGGGAACCCTTTTTCCCGTATCAACAGGTAGACTTTGCTCAAGGAACTCGTCCAAAAGGGGTTCACGAAGAAGCTAGTGAAGGGTGCGCGAGTGTCAGCTCTGCTTTGCATACTGGCAACAGTTGGCTTCGGGGGCTTTCTTTTTTGTTTTGTTAGGTAAGAAGGATTAACGAAGCGAGCGTCCGATGTCATTGCGTTCACATGCAATTGCTGAATCCGAAGAGAACGTGACGGAATTCGAGATCCGTCCGAGATGGTCATGCGTGCATTTGCATGACTGCCGTAAACGGTTTCGGAGAAGTGGAAAAAAAATGGGACGAGTTTAATGAGCGAAAAGTGAAAGAACGTAATTCGTGCGGAATTTATGGGAGAACAGATTACTGTTTGCTTTGTGCGGTGATTGCGCAAATCGCTTTCGGTTGTGATGTTTGGTGTGTCGGATTTCGGTGTAGTGATTTCTTTCCGGGTGAAAAGTCGTTACAGATTTGTTACGCCGAGAAACAAGTTTTATGCTGCAATGTTGCTAAGTTTCAGAATAAATTAAGACGAGTTTAACAGGTTATATTTTAGTTTAACAACGAAACAAGTTTATTCAATCAATACTCTTTATCGTGAGGGCAAATTAAATAAATATTTTCAACCAAAAAGCTAATAATACAGCTACTCAAAAACGTTCTAAGAATAGAAAAAGTAGTATCTAGTCAATATAACCAATTGATAGAACTTATGAACAATATAACAATGATTCAAATTGTTCTAGAGAAGCATTGGTTAAAATTATGTAGAAATAAAACAAGTAGGCAAAACGAAAAAATGTACATCGATGAAATCAACTAAAAACGTAATAAATACATTAATAATTCAAACATGATCGAAAATATTGATTTCAACACTAATAGGAAGCCAATATGAGCTATAACTATAAACGCTAAGGGCTAAAACTTAAATGTAAAAGAAGATGAAAAAAAGGGGAAAAAATAAAGCTAAGCAGAGAAGTCAATAAAAGAAGAAAAATTAGGGAAAAGAAAAGGAAAAAAGGACACAAAAGTAGTGAAGGAATTAAGAAAAAAAGGCTACTGGAAAAGGGGATCTCAAAGTAATAAAGATAAAACTAATCATTAGCACAAAAACAAACCTTAGGTAAATTATTTCAAACTATTATGTATCAAAATATTAAATCTACTAAATCAAAAGAACATATTTCGCAAGTCAAACATTTGTGTGGTGTATAGTCAGCAACGTTTTGACTGCATAATGAATTTCAAATATAGTTTCATCATACCTAATGATTTTTCATCGTTTGGTAATGTTGAACTGAATTATTAACGCATTTGTTTTTCTTTGGGACTCGATGTGTGATCTTACTTTATTTGCTGTTAAAATATTTATACAATAAGTAGTTACATATAAGTATTCGATTGCGTAACATTGCCAAGATAGCTTACACTAATTAGTGTCATATTTAGATAGTCATCGTAGATATTGCAAAATTTGCACCCTAATATACTGTATAATTGTAGTTACTGTTACTGTTATAGTAGTCGTTATGTGCTGCTTGCCGAAAAAAAAAAATAGATTCCTCCTTGGAATTGTTATGGTTTGTGATCATTGTAGTATAAACTATGCGCATTTAATGTCGTCATAGTAATGAGCTTAATAGATACTACTTAATAGATAGATTATTGCACACCAGAGTAATAAACACACTCACTACATTGTATGGTTAGGAATATATTGTTAGGGCTTATTGCACAAAGTTTGGCGAAACACTACGAAGCTAAGTACAATACTGACTTCCAACACTTGCTTGCTTGCACGCCCTATTACCTCATTACCTCAAGCACGTTACGCATTCTAAGAAGGAACATTTAGCCGCTGCTTCTGTTTTCCCCCACGCCAGTGACCATCGTTCGCGAGGCGGGCAGAGGAGCTCCACCGGCAAGGACAGCCGTTTGACGGGGTAAGTAAAATGGCGTAACTAAAATGGTGTTTTTTTGTTGTATGATGTATGTGATTGTTTCGTTCCGGGATGGAATGCGCTACTGGTGCTACTATAATATTGCATTACACTGTGAAACGGTATCCTACTGTCTAAAAGTTACTGTGCTGCTTAAGCTACGACAAACACCGAAAGTTTAGCGTACTTCTACGCACAATTTGCTGCATTGTATCGATAAGGGATCCCTCTTTTGCTACCATTATGCCACCATCAAAACACTGAATGATTTTACAGCAACACAGCGAACGACACGACACGACAACGATACGGAACGGATAAACGGAAGGAAAAGCACCTTAACGCGCACGTAGTATACGTTCCAAATCCTTCCCACCACTTACACTTACACACTGCGCCACTCGGAGCACGTGTGGCACGTGCCTCGCAAGGCATCCTTCCCGGACGGTCAGCAGCGCGCGACTAAAGGATGACCGATCGAACGGGCATCCCGAGCCGACCGTTCCGAGCCGGTCCATTCGGGTGGTGGTGGTCCAGCTTCAGCTGACCGATACGCTGCAGCAGCAGCTGCTGCTGCTGCTCGGGGACTGCCGGTAGACGGCTGTTGCTTTCGAGCAGCCAGGTCCGACTGCACGCATGTTGTTGTGTTTGCGTTTACGCGCAAATCATAGTGGGAAAAAATAGAATGGGTTGACCACAGGGAGGGAAAACCGGATTAGAGGAGGGCACCACTGGGTAGCAATTTGGTTCTAGCACTTACTCGGCACTGCCCGTTTCTAGCGATACAACTTTCAGTTTAACCGTTTTCCAGTGTGGACAGCCCATCCTGCTAGTGGATGTGAAAGGAGAAGAAAAAACACGCGGACACCGAGTGCACCGAAAAACGGTTGTTATTTTTTTTGGATTCAGATTTGCTGAGGTATTTAAAAAAAAAAGAACTGTGTCCAGTGAAATAATTGTTAACGGTTGTTTTCCTATTTACCTGCAAACACAACACCCAGATAGGGTGTCCTCGTTCCAAACGCTCGATCCTAACACACCAACACCAAGCAACTAGGCAGAAAAATGCGCCCAAACTCGCACACGTCCGCTAACGGTTGAAATCTTTGCATAAATAAAACCTGCCAAAAGCGGGCCCATCGTTCGTGGCCGGCGAGCGATGCTGGAAAATCCGTTTGGCCCGTCTTAGAAAACCAACGCACACAGCCACACACACACACACAAATACACACAGAGCGTGGTCGGCGCTCTGTATACCGAAAGAGTACATGAAGTTTTCGCGCGTTCGTGCGTTTAAAAACGGGCGGCAAGAAGTCTCCCCCCCCCCCCCCCCCCCTCCTTGGGCGCAAAAAAGGCGAACCCTTTTGCATGCCCTTCCGGCGGTAGGCGTTTGCGCGGGTGTGCGATAGAGACGGTGCGCTTGTGCTTGGAAGGCAAGGCAGTCGCAAAAATTGGGCCCGAAAAATTGAGCCCAAGACGTTTTGCTGCGCTGTGCGGAGGGCGCTTGGCAGTGGTGGTGGGGCGCACATGACAAAAATGGGGAGTTTTCTTATATCCTTTTCGGAACGGGTATGGTTGGGGTTATGTACACCCCCAATAAAAACGTTAAAGGGAGGAAAGGCGCGTGTGGAAGAAAGTATGACAAAGGATTCACGCGAATTCGTTGTTAAGTAAATGTTGTGTTCTAATCATGAAAGCTTTCAAAAATATTAACTAAACAATTACACTTCATCAAACAATTAAGAATAAAAGATATTGGTTATGCTAATTCTTCCTTGACATACGAAAAAAATCCTTGTAACGGACTTTTTTTTCACTCTTTGCTCAAGAAATATCATCCCCAAAACGTACTCATTTCCTTCATTTTCTTGCCGCGCCTTTACATACTCAACACGCACACGCTCGCACGCAAAAGACGCATAAGGATCTTCTTGGATGGAGCTTCTGCGTGTGTGTGTGTCCTTTTTTTCCTCAACGTCTTTCGCGCAACAAAATAAAATGCGCCGCGATTGGATGTACCGCACCCAATACGCACACGCAAACGCGCGTCGCGATAGTACAACCGTATCTACGCAAAGGTCCCCTTTGCTCAAGAAAGGAGGAAAAACTCGCGCTCGCTATTACAACGCAGCCTGTGTGTGTGATGTGTGTACGAAAGAGAAGGAAAACAACATTAAATAATATGTGTTTGCCATATACACACACACACACACACACACACACACACACACACACACACACACACACACATATAGTAGAAAAAAGGAGCCATCCTTTCTTCATCCAAGGAAGCCTTTCTTTTCTTTCGCGCAAAAAACACGCGCGCACACCTCGCGAAGCGCGTTTGGAAAAACTTCGGAAATCTTCGAAGAAAAATCACCCCTTCCTCCTCTATCGAACCGCGCGCAGCCTCGCTACCTAGCTCAAAGGACCGCGGCTACGGCAAAGGAAAAGAGGCGGAGCTAAAGCACTTTTAGCACAAGCGCAAGCGATGGAAGGACCTTTTCTGCGAAGACGAAGACACCCGTCCGAAGACGTTCGCCGAGCGTTTCTTCGTGCTTCGTGTTTTAGTACAAACTGCTTCGAGCTCGAGTTGCTTACGAACAAAGGGTAAAGGATGGTAAAGGATGGTATGGGTTTGGTGCATTTTTTTTTAATAACGGGACAGAGAGCGCTGTAAAGGGGACCTCCTTTTTACTCCTCAGCTTCTTTTAGAGGAGCGACGTTTTCTTATGCTACCACGAAGCCACCTCGTCTCAACGCCCGTCCCATCTAGGAAGGACGCAGTACATAAGCCTCCAACATCTAACGGAGCGAATGTGGGACTTTTAAAATTTAAAAGGATTTTCCCGCGAACCCGTTTCTGGGTTTGTCTTTCTCACTTGCTCCCTCATTGCCTTCCCCTCCCAAACCCTAATCGGAAGCCGCACAGCGAATGCGTGAGTGCGTCCATGTTTTTGGGATGGTAGTTTTAAAAGGACCTCTTGCCAGTCCGTACATGCGTGTCTGTGTGCCAGCCAAGTGAAAGTCAGCGTTTGTGTTGAAGGAAAAAAAAAACACGCACTTTAAATCATCCCATGCTTGCATAACGGCAGTCAGTCGGTGAACCAAACCGGTAGCCCCGTTCGCCGATGGAATGTGCGGGACCAGTCTGGTACGAGATTTACTCAAGTCAGCACAACAACCTTCATCAGCGGAAGACGGTTTGCGTTGCTGCTAGCGTCGTCGTCGTCTGCAACACGTGGCTGATTCGATTGATGACTTCCGGGAGCTTCACTAACCCCACACACACACACACACTCAGGCTCAGACTGGACCGTTGGGCCCTGCAGCTTAACGGACACTGAGTATCCTTTTCCCGCCCGCCGTAAGAAAGCACGTGAGTGGTTGCATCTGTGCATGTGTGCCTGTGCAGAGTGTCCTGGCATTTGGTTATCTGGCTGTGTTAGTGGAACGCTTTTAAAAGTGTGTGAAGTGAAAGTGGTCACTGCAGCGTTTCGGTCAGATCAATCCAACCCCGTCCGGCTGCCGAGGTCGAGGTCGAGGTCGGTGCCCTCCTCGAGCAAGCAACGACCGTTGCAAGTTTAAAGAGCTACACCGTTGACCATCGGTGCAGTTGGGTGTGTGTGCAGAAGAGGGTGAGGGTAAGTAAAGTTCTTAAACTGCTTGAAGTGTATTTTAAATGTGCCATCGATTCGTTCGCAATGTAGTGTCATGTGTTCGTAGGATCCTTTTTTATACATTTAGTGTCCTCTTTTAGATATTTAAAGTTAACTCCTTTTATTGGAGGTGGCGTAATCACATGAGTTTTTCTTTTCGTGTTGTTACAATTTCATATTTTTCTTTTTAAATGTCAATAATATCTCATTTTTTTTTTCGTTTTGTTTACATTTTACACATTATTATCTCATTTGATTAGAATTTTGTACAATTTTACTCATTTGAGAAAATGTTTTAGAGTTTGCTCAAGAATAAAACTATATTTTTACGACAGCTTTTATCCATTATTTCCGTTTCTATCTTATTTTACAACTCTTTCAATGATGTTTGAATGCCTGAAATTATGTTTATCTAGTCAGCAAATGATTTTCTCTATTTTTCTTGTTGTTTTCGTATTCGTATTTGGTTTTGTTGGTGCAGTTTTGTTATTTTTGCTTACTGTGCATTATTGTGGCAATTCCTATTGGATAGTTATTTATATTGTGCAATATGCAATAGTTATACTGTCCTTAGCTTTTTTTACTGTTTATGTTTACCAATTTTTGTTTTTAGTTTTTTCATCCTGTTTTATACTTCGGTTTATGTGTTTTATAAATTACCTTTCCATTTGACTGCATTTGTTATTGCTTCTTTGATAACTGATGGCTTACTTTTTACAATAACTCAAGTTTTTCTGATGAGTTTTGTGTTTTATCATAATAACTATGTAAACTTGTACATAGTTTTAAAATATATGAAAACTAATATTTGTAGTTATTTTGTCTTATTCTCTTCTGATTTGCTATCTGGCCTTTTGCAGAATACAGCATTCAATAATCAATCTGAGGATGTGTTTTTAGCACAATATCAGTTGAAATATGATTTCTACTTTTAAGAATTTCAAATTACAAATCACAATAGTGCCAACTTCAACTCTTTGCTGGAAAATGCATTATCACATCCTTGAATATCACACTCGTTGCAGTATATTGGTCTCTAGAAACAAAAAACGGTCCATCCAAATCCTTCCCCTATCTTCCAGCAAAAAGGGAATACATTCTAATTGAGCAAATACCGGTGCATTCGTATACATATCTTTACAAAGAGTTAGGGTAAGGGTTGTTTTTTTTTCTTCCATCAACCAGTTATTTCTTTCCCCTTCTACTACCTGCGAACCGTTGACCGAAAGCTTCCCGACCAAAAGCAAAAAAGAAACCTGGAAAAACAGTACAAATTGAACAAAAATTAAAGCAAATTCGATAGTTGCTGGTTTAGTTTTTTTTTTTTTTTTTTGGTTGCTCAGCATTTTATCTCCAATTACAATAATAACATAGCCAAATTAGATTTATACAAAATAAACACAGCTAACTAACAGTCCACTGTACATCGCAAAACTAAAAACTGTCTCTATGTGTTGCGTGATCTTTGGGTTTGTTTATGTACCAATAGGTCGTTGTATTGGTTTGAAGTTGTGGGTGTTTTCTCTTTTCCAATTAATTTGGTTTAATTTTATTGATTATAAAGTTTCCTTCCTTTTCGGTTCCTTTTGCATTTGCAGGTAATAATATAGCATGGTTTCTTTAGATAAGAAAAACCCCCATTTTGCATCAACAAGCTTATATCAAACCAATCGAACACAATCTGAAACAATAATTGACTCGCAGTAAGGAGCGCTGAACGAGTTGGGTGAATGAATCGGAAGTGAAAACGATACCGGGAAAAGGACATCTTCATGTCCATTTCTCCGCACCGTTTTCCTTAGCTCTTCACTTCCCAACCGCATTCATTGCATGCTCGTGTGGTTTTGTTTTTATCTTCTTGTCTGTTTTTTTCCCCTCTGCGCTCGTCTTTGTTGCTACTAGCTTCCATTTGCCTAAATCGTTTGCTCGTTTCCCTTTAAATTGCCTGCTCCAATTGCTGTCTCACCACGAAAAACAAAACAGAAACATAAAACGTCTTACACTCTAAGGCTGCTGTCGCCAGCGGTTCGGATGTGGCCGGTTTTCACCATAGCCAAACCGGTGAAAAGCGTCCACTTACGAACCGGAGCTGCACTAGATTATCGTCGATTTCGTTCACTTCTGGTGTTTGCTTGGGTTTTTGGGGTTTGGTTCTTGTGTATGGTTATGATTTTTTTTTTGTTCGTTTTTAACATTTTTCGATTTAAGTTGCTCTTCGATTGATCGATTAATTGCTGCACGTTACTGATGTGCGAGTTCTTTGAGGGAGCATTGTAACCATCGCCTCCCCATTTGGGGATTCTGCATTCCCAAGGGAGTTGCTGGTTCGCGTTGCCCTGCCTCTTGACTGCGCAGTCGTTGATGTTCTGGTTTTCTTCTCGGGAACTTCTCGGCACAGTTTCTCCGGCAGTGAATTAATCGATGAATCAAATTTGTTGTCTATTTGGTGTTGACCATTTCATAATCGTTAGTTTGCTTATTGTGATTTTAGGCAGGGGGTTTTGGCTTCGTTAGTCGTTTGTTTGTTTTTTGGCGGAGGCTACCATTAACACTCCTCATTTTCATATCGTTTTTCTCTCGTTACTTCATATCGTTATAGTTTCTGGGGGAGCACTTATAGGGTAGGTTGTTCCTTCACTAGATAGGTTTTTCTCTACTGCTTCTTTTTACTGTTTCCTTATCGCGCGCTATCTCGTTCGTTGCTTAGCGGCGCCGTGTTTTTTTTGCGTTTAATAATTTAAATAGCATCATCAGTGTTATCACATTGGACATTGTTACGTGTGGTTACGGCTGGGAAAGGCTGATGAGCGTCTCTCAGGTGACCACCACTCTAGCCGCTAGCCTAGACGAAGTGTCCCCCGGGGGACACTCGTTCGTCCCCGCTCAGCCATCACACGCACGCTCGTACCGCTCCTGGGAGCATTAAAAGGGCATGAAAGAAAGCATACTTGGCGCGGAAAAGCATTGGGAGGTTTTTGGGGCGTGTGTGTTTTCTTCAAGTTTGCGTTTACTGCCTGCTCGGGTGCTCGGTGGAGGAAATGGAACAGAAGACATGGCATTTGCTGTCTTCTCTCCGGATTAAAGCCGTTCGCCCTTGGGGTGAAGGATGGTTGAAGGTGAATGCCGCATCAGGCGGGACCGGCTTACTCCGGCTCGTTCATCCGCAGGCGGGCAAAGTCTTCGAACACGATGTTGTCGTCATCGTCGGCGTAGTGCGAGTTCTCGTAACGGTGGCGCTCTATCGACTTCATCTTCTTCAGGGCGTTCACGCGCTCTCGTTCGACGGATCCTGACAATGGAGAAATAGGAAGAAATTGTGCATTAGCACCAGATATTCGCTGAAGTACGAAGTTCGCTCCCTTACGACACTAACCAGGTGCTGGGTTCATCAGCTTGAACGGTACGTCCGTCTGGAGTTCACCGCCGAGCGTGCCACAGTTGAGCTTGACGCGCAGCGAGTACGAGATGACAATACCCATCGCATCCGACGGACACTTGCCCTCGCTGATCAGCGTGGACGAGGCCAGGTTGACGTCATCCTCCTTCAGGTGGCCGTCGAGCGCAATGCCCCGGCGGTCCTTGTTGCTGGAGGCGAGCGGGACCAGGAAGAACGATTTCGTGAAGCTCGCCCCGGGCGTGATCGGGCAACCCTCGCGCGTCTCCAGCGAGGCGATGTGCTTGCTGAACTGTGCATTCACCATCGTGACCTAGAATGCAGGAGGGAATGATTGGGAGTTAAATTAACCCGATCATCACATCCAGGTGCCCCCCGGGAGAGCTCGAGCACTCCACAACTAACCTCACAGTGCTGCACCACGAAGCACTTGATGCTTTTGACAGTCTTGCGCGAGTTGTTCGTCACGACGATGTTGGCCGCAATCTTCTCGCCGTGGTAGTAGATCTCCCGATCGAGCGTTACCTCCAGGTTGATCTTGCCCTGCGAGAAGGTGAAGCCCTTGCTGACGAGCGACGAAGGAAGACGACGACCGCGGGACACCGGCGCGTACTGGAGCTTCTTGATCGTCAGCGTAACGGCGCTGCGCTTGTGGCCCTTGTCGCTCTCGTCCTCGCCGACGTGCGCCTTGATCGCGTACTCGACGCCGAGCGGTTTGCCCGTGTCGTCCTCACCGGCCTGCAGCGTCACCGAGCTCGGCGCCATGCTCGGGAAGTGGAAGGTGAACGGGAACGCGTTCGCGCCCAGCTTCTTCACCAGCCGCTCCTGCATCGGCGTCATCTCCATGTTGGCGTTCTCCATCGGATAGATCTGTTCCTTGGTCAGCACCATCTCCTTGGAGAACTTCACACCCATCACCTCATCCTCTTCCCGGCCATAGCGGTAGGTGGTGATGAGCTGCGGGGTAGAGAGGAAGAGAAAATGAACATTGAAGTGGGTTGGAGAACAGCTAAATGCTGAGAACTTGTAAATATGTTAGTAAAAGATTAGAATTCGGCTATTCTGAGACATCAAAGATCTCCGAAAGAGTTATCCAATGAGTTGGAGTTCATCAAAAACCTTTAATACCCTTGATATTAGCATTCATTTGAACTACATTATGACATCAGTTGTGTGTCCTGCTGGTATGTCACCTCACTAATTGGATTGAATTGAAACTAATGGGATCATATTCATCATACGCTGTAACCTTGTGGTTAAGCAATAAAACTATAATAGGTCCTGTGAATTGGCCGTCTGCACTATTATCTTTATAATATCCTCGAACCTTTCAAAGATCTGATAAATTCAGAACATGGCAACATGAGTATTCGCTAATTAACTTGATTAACTTGAAAGGCTTGATTGTAATTTCAAGTTATCGATACTCTACTTTAGCTCCAGGCATTTGAGAGTTCATTCCAAATTGCACACATATTCACTCATCTAGTAAGTGGACACTCGAGAGAATCATATCTGTTCACTTAAGAAGTTCTCAAAAGACTTCCTGAACTGAAGTGATCGAGGATCAAGATCTTCTAGTCAACCAACCTGTCCGAAGACCTTGCGGCCTCGCAGGTACTCCTCGTCCAGCACGATAACGCCATCGATCGGGTCACAGTAGTCGGTGTGGTCGATGAAGTCACGCTTGCCGAGATAGACGGTCAGTTTGCCATTCGGGGCCGATTTTTTGAACACTTTCACTGCGACAACCATCACTGCGCGTTAGTTTGTGTTTTCGCAAACACAGAGCAAACAATCAGATAGAACTTTCGAAATGTATTACGAGTATTCTCACACACGCTTCTTCACTCCCTCAATTCACTCGTTTCGAGATTGGTCGAACAAAATTGCGTGTCTATTCACCGGGGTCGTTCTACGGAGCGCTGTTTTCTTGCGTTTCTTTTTTTCAGTCGCTTGAACTACAAAGTTCTCAGCTAGTTTCGGGTATTGTATGGTTTGAAAGAACAACCAGAAGTGCGATCGAACGGTCGGCTGGTGGACATTTTTATACCTTTTCACCACCCGTGTGGCGTACCATATACTGAAAACACCGAAAAGGTTTCCCGGACCATCCCCGTGCGGGCTTTTGCAGCGGGAAAAATCGATCGACGTTTGCCCGATTGCCATTAACTGAATTAGGCTCGAGCTACTGCCACCGTCGAGCTGCTAGGTGGTTGCGCCTGCATTACGGGGAGCGACAAATAGTGTCAGCTAATTCATGCCCATCCTTGCGTCCCTTTCTCCACCGCCTTCCGTTCGCGTACGATGGTGCGATACGCAACAGCCAGGACGTACGCAGGGGTACACGCGCAGAACGGTATACGAAATTACGATGCAACGGTCAACGCGTCGGCAGCGAACGTTAATCTTATTTCTCCACGAAAACGCAAACGGTCGTGACGTCACGCGTACGCTGTGGGGTGCGTGTTTAGGTCACGTTTGGCTGAGCACCGTGTGTCGCAGGAAGGAGCGAACCAACACGGGCGTCATAAAGGATCAAGACGGGAAGGCGAATTTGCAAATCATAAAGATCGTATGATCTTGCACGGGCAAGCTACGGATCAGCAGCTCCTTTATGCAAGCTGTGGAAGATTTTGCACCTTCAGCTGACTAATGCTTTGCATAACGCTGGGTTTCGCAGCACCCAGTTGAGCAACAGTTTTGGATATTTGAGAGAGTAGAAAAACGCTTGTTTGTTGTAAGGCTTCATTCCACACCGAGGGACAGCGGCTCACGTTGAGTCGTCAGTGGGAATGGGTGTTTGTTATTTTGTTTCGTTTGAGTGTGCATATAGTTTACGCTTCTATTAGCCCGATCCGTAATAAAGGACCTTTGCACTAAAGTGCTACAAAATAAGTTCATCCTACGGCATGCCAGGGCAGCTCGAATGTCAAGGTTGGTGCTGGGCATGTTTTGCTTAGTGTTCCACTTAGTTCTACTACTACTACTACTACTACTATAGGTGTACCATTACTATAGGTGTACGATAAATTAGGTACAGTGTGCGATGAAACCTTGATATCATTTTCATCGAATGCATGTAATTCCGATTAAATAACATGACCAGACGAGACTGTGATTACGACGCAACGAGGTTGTACAGGTAGAAGTTGTACATTTTGTAACAGACGATCACCCAGATTAGGCTATCGGGCAGTAAGGATTAAGCGTATCGGACTACGAATTATGTAAAGCGATGCTATTTCTGTGGCGAGTGAAAAGGGTAACGTTGTTTGATGCGTAAAAAGTTACATGATACTGAGGACATTCTTGCGAATCGTGGACGTTCATTGTGGGTACGGTTAAGAAACAACAGGTCAACTTTGCGCAGTCGTTCAATAAGACGTAGATGATTATGGTTAAGTTACCTTTGTTAACGTCTACTTCAATGGTCATATCTTCTATTGAATAAAATTCTTCTAATATAGAGTTGAACTAATAACTTGTAGTTGCTTATATTTGCCACTAAGCCAACCGGTAAGATTCTGCGAGGAATGCGTGCTGGGATGGCAATAGATAGTATTGATATTCTGTAAAACTTTGACTCTCCTGTAGTCTCACAGTAAACGTTAAATGTTTAAAAAAAAATAAACTCAAAATATAGTACGCCACAAGAATTATTGTCTATTGTAAACGCTTTAGTGATCATTATACAAACAATTTGATGGTAAATTTGAGATAGATTTAATACTAAACAAGCATATCTTGCAAAATCAGGAAACATACAGCTGTACCAAGTGATCTACCATGAATGGTGACAATTATCGCTCAGTGAGTCCTAAATATTGGAGTGTCACAAAACAGTCAACCAAACTTTATTGAAGAGCAAACACAACATCATCGTAATTTGGCTCTGTACTTGAAGAGCAATAGACTGATGCCAGATTTGAACACATAACGAGCGTGTTGTTTGGAACGATTTGATGACGTTCCGGGATGTAGAATTGAATTCTTGAATCAATAAGTACTTGTAATTACTTGATTTTTTACTAGTTAATGATTGAAACAATTATCTAAAAAAATGAATGATCGTAGCCTTTCGGCACTAAACACAACCTGGTGATGGTGATCAATGAACTTGAAGAAATGAAAAAATGAAGATATTATTTAAATAATTGAAATCATAAGAATTTAACAATTGAAATTGTTTGCACAATCATACTTTTGGTGACAACCTCACAATATTGCCTTCCAAAACAAATTAAATTATAAAACTACAGCAAAAAAAAACTCGTATCTTTCAACACAACTCACCAGTTAATCAGCCAGATTCTAATAAACTCCCATCCCATGCCAAAGAAATCTTGCAAACGAATTCCTCCACGAGAGGGCTGCATTCCAAACGTTTCCATCCAACAAATTGATTGGGAAACTCTCCCCAGTAAAAACTGGCGCTCTTAAACAACGGCCCGCAAATGTATGTAAAAGAAATAATCTTTTCATCTAGCGATTGTTGGTTGCCAGTTGCGTCCTTGCGCCGTCCGTTTTTTGCACCAACCCCTTGCTCTGTGAACCTTTGCAAGACCCTCCCCGGTCAGTCAGTAAGCACCGATGGTGCTGCCACATATTAAGGTGCCACCGCTGCTGCATCCGGGAAATGATGAAGAAACCGTGCAATCGTGGAAAGAAAATCGATAACACGCCGTTCGGTTGCATACGCATCCACCTTGAAATGGTCGGAATGGAGCGGAAGCCTTCATCTTGTGATGCCTGCGATGATGCCTTTTTCCACCAAACCGGCGATGCCGAGCATGATGCAAGGACAAGCGAGCGTTGTGGTGAGTATAGCATTGTCCAGGGATTGTGCTGTAGTATAAGCAGCTTTAATGGGCAGACACGTTGCATGTTGCATTTCTTGCGGTTTTGCTCCCTTTCTTTCTGCATGCATTCATTGTCTCTTTCTCTTCTACGCACTTCCGGGTGGAGACGCCTTGCAGTCGGTACAGTTTGGCAACGTTGCCTCCCCCTATTCCTTGGAAGACAAATTCCACGCGGGAGGATGGGGAAATAAATTCACCACCCATCCACCCACGCGGGGCAGGGGTTGCATATGTTGCTGACCTCTCCACCTGGGTGGGTGGTTTCGGAAGGAGATCTCTTACAGCAACCCTCCCAATTCGCCTCCCATTAGTTGGTTGGGTGGAATGGCTCGATGGCCTTGCGTGAATGTCTCCACGCACCAGCCGGACCAGTGGACGTCTGGAAGGCGTTCGTGGTGGTTGGCCTTTTCGATAGCCTCGAGCTCGCAGGTGCTTTTGGTGCTGTTTCTTCCCCTGTGTGTGGTTGTGTTACCCCGTGTGTGTGTGTGTGT
Source organism: Anopheles melas (assembly GCA_000473525.2). Taxonomy (NCBI): domain Eukaryota; kingdom Metazoa; phylum Arthropoda; class Insecta; order Diptera; family Culicidae; genus Anopheles; species Anopheles melas. The sequence continues at coordinate 8,183 of KI920142.1, read as the reverse complement.
GTGTGCGTGTTAGTGTACAGTGAATCCTTGCTACAGAGTGCGGTTGCTAGGTGTGCTTGATTGGTGCAGCTTCTTCGCACGACTTCTGCTGCGTGTTTAATCGAACCAAATCCACTAGCGCTAGAGCTGTTTGTATGATCAATTCCATAATATAATTTTCTCAACAAACAAACAAACAAACAATCTTAACCAAAAACTAAAGACCGTTAAAGTAAATCAATCTGTTTCACTTTGTTTGCAATACAAAAAAAGGGTAGCTCGTTGTTTTCTAGTTGCAGGCCTGGTTTGAAGTCTAAAGAGTATATAGAGTTAAAAAAGCAAAGGCCTCAGTATAGCAATACCAATGCAAACACTAACCATGGTAAGCACAACGTATCGGACTAGTTTCGCAAATGCTTTTTTGTAAACTTTGTTAACTGAACCTATATTTGTCATCGCAATTGTTGCGCCTTTCAACTGAATTTCTCGGTGACTTTCCAACTACTCCATAAGAATAGAAACATTTTAGCGATAAAACATTCACACACTGAAACAAAAGCACGACACACAAGCTTGTGCGTATGGAATATAGTTGAACAGTTCTTCGTTTCGTCTTCCCATTTTCTATCCGTACGACATCTATCCGTGATGCCAAATGAGGCGTTGTTTGATTTACTTTTTTTTTTAATTATTTTCGTTCTTCCCTCGAGACCTAGTTTGCCTTCACTAAACACAGTTATTGCTATATATA
>AXCO02003266.1:0-25749 GCA_000473525.2 Anopheles melas | reverse complement strand
CAAGTCAGGAAGTCAGTCGGACCTTACGTGTAACTCTCAAGCACCTGTGTTTCTTCTTCTAGTGGCGCGGGGGTACTTCTCGGCACGTGTGGAAGTGCTCCAATTTCTTGGAAGTAGTTGGAGAGACATTTCGTAGTTCGTGTTGGTTGTGCTGTATGCCCGATGGTGCGCCCCGAGAGCACGACTTTGTCACGACTATCGGAACAGTTTATCAAATGAAGGTATTGCGTGATGAATAGTTAATGTATGTAACGTTGGTCGTTTTATGATCGGTCAAACCTTCCTTACGCTGCTGCCGGCGGGGGTTTGCTTGGGGGGAGGTAATGCTGGAGCCGTTTACAAGCCACCGTCTCCTTGTGGGGAAAATCCTAGGTTCTTTTGAGATCGCTCTTGCTGAGTTGGTTCATACTACACCTGCTTTTACCGCGGTTTGGAGGTTGACATTTTGAGTTAATCTTTTGGTAATGTTTTATTAAAAGTCATTTAGAAATAAAGTGTCGTTAACGATGTTAGCTCCTTCCTTTTATTGCTTCCTTGGTGGTTTGGTATTCTGGAGGTAATGGCGTAACAATACTCATTAAAACCTGCAACCGCCTACAGCACTTGCTGATATTTTGTTGTTTCTGTAATAACATCTAGTATAGTGTTTTGTCGTTTGTTATTCGTCATGTCATGTCATAAAGAATAAAAGATTCTGGGTAGTAAAATGTGTTTGTTGATCAACTTCGTAATTGCTTTTAGGAAATTTCACAACGATCCATCCACCTTCCAGAAACTGATTCGTAACGAATTCAAAACCACATCCCTCCGTTCCTGTACGCAGTTGAAATCTGTACTTAGTATTGCAAAGTGTACACTATTTCGATTGCGTTGCATTGCAGGTACACGTCACGTGTATAGTTTGTGCACCACTCGAGGGCGGTCCCTTCCTGTCCCTGTAGTTCGCGTTAGTGCGGGAAGACACTCACTACTCGCTAGCCGCACTGGATTGCACCGGTTCGGTGGGACGTGAGATGATCGATCGAAAGACGCTCAGCTTGCTTATCGGGTGGTGCTAAATAGGGGAGTTCATCGACACGGGTAAAGTGTGTGATGGGCTGATGAGCATGTGTGGTGCAGCTGATAAGTGCAAAAACTATTGCATCTTGTGTGCACAGGCAGCAGTAGTGAGATGACGACCATGGCGTAGTGCTTGTGTAATCGATTAATAGAGTTGAAGCAATTATCGAGGATGTAATGGAAGACGTTGAGCAACAAAAGCTTAGTGTTTTTATGGACAATTGTTTTTTTTGCACGTTACACGTTTTAACTATTTTTTGACTTACGAAATTGAAGACATTTGCAACGACGAGTCGCGATTTATCCTGCCTCATGTGCTCTCGCGATTAGGTTCGAACTCATTATCGTTGGTGTACCTTGCCGAGCGCTTGCTCAAAGCTCCATTGTGATGTCTCTCGAACGATGAATTAATTAGCGATTAATATTAGTGACACCGCTTGACGTGTACTTATTTTGACCAACAGTCTAGCTGCAAAATCTTAAACTGCTGCTTGACTTCAATGTTTGACGTGATTTGTTACGAGTTTCCATTGCTTTCAACGATTTATTTTCGTGTTTGCGATAACATTAGCGTTGCTGTAGCGTATAAACGTATAAAGAGCAAGATCAACACAAACATTTTACCATTCTCTGAGCTGGGCGATTGATGTATTGCCGTACCCGCGAGGATAAGCAAATAAATAGGTCATGGGAAGCAGACACACATTGCATCGCGCAGCGTTCGTTCTTGGGCTGCAGCAGCTTGACTTTCACTCTCGATCCATCCACCCACAGTTTATGCCAGGGCACCATCTGCCCGAGAAGGTAATCGGAAAAGACTACCAAGATGGGGACGACCATTCCGCTGTACCGTGCTCTCGGGACCGGGAGCGTGGGAAGCCGGATGCCCGTGGATGAATTACTGTGAACCATTACCCATCGCACACGAACAAGACATGCCACTGTGTCAGCGCATTGGTTTGCGGAGGAACCGTTGGTACAGCCGGGGGAAGCGGTTGTTTGCTCAAGTGTTTGTCTGGAAAGCTTTATTTATTTACTACAGTTTTAAACTCCGTTCTGAAAATTCCAGCAAGTGTGTTTTATTTTCCTTAAACCGAACTGAGATAGAATAAAAACGTGAAATCAGAGCTATATTTGTCGGAGTGACTAACACCTTTGTTCTAAAAAGTATGTTTAAAAAGAATGAGATTGAATTCAATGTTCTAGATTTATCAACTTATTGAAACAAACAAAAAAAACTGTAAAGTAAATCATTTCCAAACCTATTTAGTTAGCAATTGGACTGGCTCAAGGTCTAGCACAATTCGCAACAGAAACCCCCTCAGCAGCACAAACACGGCGTACGGTGACCATCAAAGAGGTTAAAATAAATAAATAATGTAACCGTGAATTAAAGCGTGCTGCTTGCAAATCAAATTGTACCGCAGTTTGCCTGCCGATCAGGAGGGCGGTTTTTTTTCCTAGCAAATTTTCAAGGTTTTCCTACCGACTTTGATTTACTCGATCGCGTGTTGATGCATTTTTTTTAATTTTTCGCAAGGAAACAGTTTTCGTTAAGTTGTTCACACAATTGTCTTTCGATCGCCATGGTACAGTGATACAGATTTTATAACGAAACTGACTGTACAATGGTTGTTTGATCGTACTAAATTAAACTACTTCGCAGAAGGAGAGGCACTTTGCTTATGCACGAAATAGCCGTCGATCGATTATTCATGAGCCTGGGCAATGGCAATTGCAGCAGCAGCAGCGGTGAATTGAACTTACTTTCTCCAGCTTTCCGGGCTGTTCGGTTCTGCTTCCAACTGGCAGCTTTTGTTGCCTTGTCCATTTTGTTGCGTGGGATGTGCTGAGCTTGTTTTGATTTTCTCCCGGAGGTAAAGTGCTTCTTTTTTTTTAATATAAACTGTGCTAGTTTTTTGAAGTGTTTTCGTGGAATTCCTGCAGGTTCGGTTTTCATGCAAATAGTAATCATTTATAAATAAAAATTGAACAAAAGGGCTTTTGTTGTGATACTCCATTTATAAGCAATAGATTCTACTTTTTTCAATAAATACATCTCCTTACAATGTTGCTCGGCTGGCGCTTAACTATTCCACGGCTGCAGTGTTTAGCGAGCTTATAGCAAGCTTCACCACTTGGCTGGACGTGATAAGCAAACGGTGCACACTGCACAAACGTTTTGCCCCGGGGCCCCCGGGTTGGTTTATTATTTCCGAGCGGATTTGACCATCAGCAGGGCGCAGCTCGGTGTTTTGCTGGTTCTGTCTGTACGGCAGAAAGAACACGATTAGATTCATAGCAAATCAGTGGCCGTATCTGGTTAGATCTGGATGCTGAAGCGATAGTGATTGCAGTTGTGCTTGAAATGACGTAGTTTTGTTGTTTGACTAAGATTAAGCAACACTCCAATCGAGTGATTACTGAACAGCAAAAGTGTTTGTAAATATGGAAAATGGTGTTACCTTGATGAAATAATTTCCCTAGTACTATTAAAAGAGCGCCAATAAACAATATAAAGGTTCAAAACTTCAGCTTTTTCTGCATTCTGCTAGTTGCCCGCGCACCAGGTTGCGCACCAGAAATTCATCGAACGTGGTGGCAAGCAGCTAGTTTTCCTTTCACCCAAGCGCACTTCACATTCCCACATTCCGCGGGGACCGGCAATTCAACTTTTATGAATGAAAGTCTCTGTGTACTGCCTCCACCTGGGCGGAGATGACGAGCAAAAGAGAAGAAAAAAATGCACCAAGTTCCGATTTCCGCTTCGCTTCTCAATCTCAAGAAGCAAACATTCGAAGCGAAAGTCCATCGAAGAGTCTCCTTCCCCGTACGTGAGCACCACCACCATCAGCCCCCTGTTCGCCCTGCTTTCGCAGACTTTCGTTCGTTCGCTGACGGTATCTGCAGTGCGTCCACGAGAAAGAGAGGCCGTCGCCACACTGCTGCAACACCGGCGATGCAGTCACTCTGCGTACTTCGTGTCATGCCTGAGACATTCGGACTTTTAAGCGTCGAGCAGGATTGATGTTGTTTGATGCCCATCCCCCTATCGAAAGCATACGCGCCCGCTCTCCTTTTTATTTCTTCATTAATAGACCTCTATAGACAAAAACCTCTGCTGTTGCTGCTCTTCAACTCAATCACGTACGTACACGGTTTGGAAATTGTGCAGTTGTGCCGTCGATTGATATGGATTGATATTAGGGCCATGTTTCTTGTAGCTCCTCACGCCACTGTTTCCTTTTGGGCTTTCATTTTGCACCCTCTTGATGCGTTATCGACCATCTTTCTTCGTTTTGAAATGTAGATGGCATATTTGTGCAAAAACTGCCTGAATACAAAACGCTTCCCAATGCACTCGGATTGTGCGCGTGTACGATCACTTTCACGATTGATGTGGTAGTTGGCATTCTTTTCTTTTCCAGCATTGGATATCAAGGTCCACATACGCCAATTGAAGGGGTGTGATTAATTAGTATTAATGGCCGGTGGATGTTTGATGGATTGGGAATTCCTTTACAGCGTTCCATACACGCTATTAGCTTGAAAAGTAACAAAATGTATATAGCAAGCCGCTAATCATGAGGAAGAAGGGTCTTCGACGCTGCAAGCACGAAGTGCATGTGCTTCCCAGACATTGATTGACAGTAATTGAATAGATGGTAAGTTATTATCAGCAGTAACAAGGGATAATTTTGGTGAAACAGCTTATGAACATCAACATGTTTTTTCGCTAAATTTGAGTAGAGAAGAAAAGCATTCTCACTCATGTGTTTTTACCTCAAAGATCACCGGGAATTTGATGTAATCCAGCACGGGAATAGATATGTGGTTGGCTCTGTTGCAGCCTGCATGTCCTATCGATTAGACCACCACGGCACGTTTCATAATTCCAGTTCTTTCGCCATAAAACATGGCACCTCGTGCGGTCTGTGAACGACCCAGAGATTCTAGTTGCATGTTTTCAACAAGTCAGATTATTAGATAAGCCTGCAAACGAACACGACTTCTGCCTAACGTGGTAGAAACTTTCCCAAGGAAATGGAACTTACACATACACACGCACACACACACACACACTCCCATCTTCTCCTTCACGGCCTACGCGTGTCGTCATGAATGATTAATGGAATCGCGACCGAAACTGGAATGCTGTACCTTCGGCTGAACGGGACACCACCGATCGAGAAAGCTCGATCATCTCCGTGTGATCTTGTCTCTTTTGCACGAGCCTGCAGAGAGTGGCACTCCACGAGGATAGTAAGCCTTTCGCCAATCTTTTCTCCGGGGTTGGCTCTTCTTGGCTGGGCGGAAGAGCTGCCGGCCAGGAGGTATCGACCGACGATGGCGACCCCTTCTCTAGCCAAATCGTTGGAATGTCTGAAAACGGAACAGATCATCGACCCGGCGCAATAATGCTCCGAACCAATTTCTGTCCGTTGCGCGTTTTTCCATCCATCCGGGGCGGCCGTTTGTGCAAACTTTTCTCTCCATGGTTTTTTTTTTGCACACAACCACCCATACATTCATCGGCGTAACCAATGTTGTGTGGGGTGGGGTGTTTGCTACACCATTGCTTTCGTATTGGTGTCGCGAAACCCCGCGCATACACACATACAGACTCAGATTTCAGAAAGGGTTGCCTGTGGGTGGGGACGCCCGGTAGGAGGAACGTTCGGCCGTGACCAAACATGGCCAGCACGCACCTCTTCTTCCCATGCGCGTCCAGTGAGCGAGCGAGCGAGCGAGCGGTCCCCATGCGGATTGCAGTGTGTGCAGTCTGGGTTCCCACCTCGATCACGCATTCGCTTCCTCCTCCTTCTCAATCTCCCACTCAGGTGCGAGATCTTTGGGGACGGAGGTTCGGTTTGTACGCGCCGACAGCCGGTCAAGACCGGTGTGTGTCGCAAGGCCGCGGACGACGCTATTCGTGGCGTGTCGTCGTCGTCGTCATCCCTTGCTACTGCTGCTGCTGCTGCTGTACATGCTTCGCTCACTGCGTTCGTGTGTACGTGCGGTTTTTGGTGCGATCGGTACCCCTCCGCATGTCACCGTACCCTGGGACGGTTGTTGGTCTGGTCGGTTGTTGGCATTGGTTTGGGTACCGTCTGTCCGTCCGTCCGTCCGTCGACTTTTCGCCGGCGAACGGCACGAAAGAGATCGTCATCGTCGTCGTCGTGGTGGTGAACGGACCCGGTTCGGGTACCGGATATTGTGGTGTGTGCCGGTCGATCTGTAGCAGTGCTTCGCGCAGCGCAGTGTTTGTCCACGTGTGCTCAATTCGCTGTGCTTTTTTAAGACTCGCCCCGGTCTGTCGTGTGCATCTTGTGAAGTATTTGGGGACATTCTTGCTCCTCGGAGATATTTTGTGTCTTGGTGTTTTCTATATCCGGCCTTGTATGAAGAAGATTCAAGAATTCAAGTAATGTGATGTTCAAAATGCCCAATTTAGTGGAATATGTTGGATAGTTAAAGAAATCCGCCGTCAGTGATCTTAAAAGCGTGCCTTAAATTGTGTCTTGTCCATGATGATGTGGTGTCTAATGTTCGGCCATTCCCTTCCAACCAATGTGGTGTGGTGAAAGGAATTCGCAAGAAAAGTGCCTAGTAGTGGCTTTAAAAGGTCACCGGACGACACATCAACCAGTGCCAATATTTACCCGTACTTCCACGACGGACCACATTTTTGTACCAGAATCAGTTATTATCCTGAAGAGCTTTACTTATGCTTAAGATGTCGCTGTATAACCTTGTTGAACGTTGGTAACTTTGCATAACCATTTATGTCGTGGCGCTCCGGCGACGAAGAGATGATCGTTCGAACGGATTCGTCCTCCAGCTGTAGGTTGGAGCAGGAGTTTGAAGAAGACTGGGATCTGATGCAGTTTTACCTTTCATCCGATCAAACCTTGGATCAGACCACGCCCTACGTAGAAACCATTGAGGTAATGTGTGTTTACTGCTAAATGTGCATTCTCAGAAATCTCGTTGAAAATCCTTCCAAAACTTCCTGTCTGATTTCTGAGACTTCATTTCTATAATCCTTTGTCTTTGGAACTCAAATGACTCTTGTCGAAAGTGCACAGGAACAGGTAAGAGATAGCGTATTTGCAAGAACTGCAACTGCAATCCATCTTTTTCCATATCTCACCCCGTATCGATGCACGATGCAAGCAGTTTTGAGCCCTATCTAAGTGGCGGGTTCTACCCCAAAGTCTGGCAGGATTTGCTGAAAAGGGGACAAGCTTTTAAAAAACGAGGTATTTCTTTGTGATAAGACTGTGTGGTGATAGAGAGGTTTACGCCACTAGGGCAGGTCGATTTTGGTCGAACTAATCTTTGCCCCCCAGTCTGTTGTAACGCTTGTCTGACATTCACCATTCACAGTTCACGATTGGGAGTTGAGCGTGCTCAATCGCTTGCTTTAGTGTGTCCGCTTTGTGGAAGGAATGTGAATAGTTACAGGCAAAATGTGGAATGTGAGCATTTTAACCAAATGGATAACGTCGGTATGTTGGGGGACGGAGGAGAGAGGGAGGGGTTTTTAAGTTTAATTTGCAGATTCCGATTTGCAGTGGATGTTGTGTGCAGGGAATGGTAATATAGTAAAGCCAATCATGTGTGAAATTAAAATCGCTCTCTGTGACTATTACGGAGTTTTCCACGTATACCAAAGCCACACTTCTAACCGCCGGAAGAGCTGTCCGGAGTAAAAAACAATAATGTGTTTTCAAAACCAAACAAATACTGACAGAAGCACGCGAAACACAACACCAACACAAACAGAAGCAATTATTGTGATTGAAGCCGGGACAGATTATGTGTCTAATTCTGGCGCCAGACGACTTTTTCGGGTCTCGTGACAAACGGTTAGCCGAATGCAGTTTTAAACCCCTTGCTCCGATTGCCTTATCGGCTGCGTGACGTGCGTGATTGTAGCCAAATAAAAAGGCTTCACACATACTAACAGAGTGCGCATCAAGTGTCATAAAAATCCCCCTTTTTCGCTTCAAAAAATGTTGATGCTCAAAACCAAAACAAATGCTAATTGACCACAACGCAAGCTGTTATCACTGTTTCGCTTACCAAAATACACACGCACACACTGGCGTGTTCCGTCTTATCGTTCAGGTTTATATTTGTCCCTGTTTGACCGCCACCGCCACCAAACTGCTGATAACGACAGATCTGAGTTTGCTCGAAACGGTTTGGGGTGGTACAATTTGGTGACAGAAAACGGCAAAAAAAAAACCAAAACATCAACGGTCACCAACGAAATTGCGCATCTTCTTGTCCTACCAAACAATGAGGACGTCCTTGATCTTGGCTTGGCGACTGGAGCCAAACAATCAGCGTGCAGGGAAATTCTCTTCCCGTGCAGAGAAAGTTGGCGTCTTGATGGTATGGTCTACTGGAGCTGAATCTTCCAAGCGATGTGATACTGGTTGAAGAGGTGCTACAGAACGTGTTAAAGCTCCTAATGGGAGATAGTTGATAAGTAATTGGGACTGTATTACGCATTGGAAGCAAAAATCTGCTATTAACCAGATAAGGTATGCAGGCGGCCTTCTAAGCGAGATTTGATGCCAGATAATTGTTCTTATCTGTTTGAGCTTTGAATTCATTTCAATAACTTTCAGGCCTGTAAGTTGGTAAATAGGAGTATGTTTTAGTTAAAAGTTTGAGGGGACTTCTTCTTCTTTGGCTCAACAACCGTTGTCGGTCAAGGCCTGCCTGTACCACTTGTGGGGCTTGGCTTTCAGTGACTTATTGATTTCCCCCCATAGCAGGATAATCAATCCTACGTATGGCGGCACGGTCTATTTGGGGATTGAACCCATGACGGGCATGTTGTTAAGTCGTACGAGTTGACGACTGTACTACGAGACCGGCTAACGTTTGAGGGAACATTATGCAGCATTTTCTGATAATTGTAGTTCAAGATATTAAAGTCTTAACTGAAATATCGTATATCCTGGATATTGAAAAAAATGAAACAGCTTATCATGTGGAGTAAAAGTGAGTGGTTAAAGTTTTATGAACCAAAGAGCACATATCCACTATAGCCCTCCCATCCACTCAAGGAAAATATCTTAAAATCCAGTCGGACCCCATTCCAAACCGTTTAGATAAATTCCTATGCCCCATAGCACTTATATGCACCCTCTATTGCGTCCGGTTTTCTTTCCTTCTGGGAAAATTCCATTCGCTGCTACACTACTCCCCAATTTCACCACGACAGTTGCACCCCCAAGCAGTAACTCTCGGACGGGGAATGTGACCCAAGTCACGCACTCCCCTCACACACGCCTCGAAAAGGCAGTAGCGGAGCGAAAGAGAACACTACTTTCTCCCTAAACAATGTCAATTTTCGGCATCTCGTTTTGTTTGCTTTGAAGGTTGCTGCACACGCCGAAGTCAGCTGCCGCCGTGGAATTTGTCACGTAATCACACGATATGATGCATAAGTAAGTCTCTTGTCGTCGTCTCTTAAAGAAAGTGGAAGCACAGCTTCACGCTACTTCCACCCCGTGCGGATTCTTGTTTGCCTAGAATTGTATTTACGGTTTTTTTTCATAAACGATAAGCAACAATCATTATTTTACCCATGATTGATTGTACCGAGAATTGATTTCTTCACTGCATCGGACAGCTGGGGTTGCAATTGATTAACACACTCTCCATTCCCCCCCCCCCCCAACCCCCCACTGCGGTTGGTGGCGGCCTGTGATTTATCTCTCACTGGTACATTGTTTTGACATGTAGTAGAGAGGCGATCACAGTCGTATTTGCATGGAGCAAACTGCAGTGGCAGCACTGCATCCTGCACGATTTACGAAGTGCTGCACAATCGCAAGATGAGATAAGAAGGGGATGCTAATAAACTCTAACTAAACAACAACAACCACAACTACTCCCCCTTTTAAAGCAAGTCAGAATCTAACGAGCATGGTTGTGTGAGCCCACATTTACGACGCTTTTCTTTCCCCTCGTGCCACCCATGCACGCTCTCCATCTTCTACGCTTACACCTTCAGGTGTGATTAAGTGCAGTCAGCAAGGTGCTTATTTGCGAAACGCAACCGGTCACACCTCCAGCGGTCGGGAGAAAAGATACAAGATAAGGAGTCCGGCAGCCCAGAGGGAGGACCCTAGCTATCGCTTCAGCGAAGATGTTTTCCGTTTATGACGCCGTACGATTTTCTCCGCCGGGTTATAAGGCACACCGGTTCTGACTGGTTCGTAATGGGACTTACGCGGAACTTCGGTAGCTAACCGGAATTGCATTTCTCTGAGTGATTGTGTTTACTCACTGCACTACTTCCTGACGGTGAAGGCCCACGATAAGCTGTGGTTGTGTTTTCCTATGCTGAGTGAAATTCTCAGGAACTGCAAGGTATAACTACGTACGCAAACGATGCACCGGCTGTGATTCCATCGATAAGCTGTGGTTGTGTTTTCCTATGCTGAGTGAAATTCTCAGGAACTGCAAGGTATAACTACGTACGCAAACGATGCACCGGCTGTGATTCCATTGTGCGTATTTCAATGGTCGAGAAAATAAGAGAGACACTTGGTTGGTACACAAATCATGATTCCTTCACTGCCTTCACGTGACCTAATCTCTGTTACTAATCTAAGGCGATCCCGTTTGCGATCCCCAACAACAAACGAAAGGATACGTCTGACTAACGGCACCGCACGTTTCTGGTCATTATTAAAAACTGATAAGAAAGCTTCGTGCAGCACGTGTATTCTGATGCACAAGTCACACAGGGTTGAAGATTGATCACGTTTCCCAAGCACACTCATTGTGTACCTATTTGGCTGTCCTGTGGTTCTAATCATACCGTCGAATCTTATGACTGGTTTGGATTAAATGAGATGTACACCTTTAGAGATGCCCACTCTGCATGATGCTGGTCGTAAACGTGGTCGTTTCTTTAAGCTCTTAACTCTGTACGAAGGGCGGACAACACAACGTTTCTGCGTGCTGCAGCTCCTAATGGTCGAGACTTTGATGTGAGCCGTACGTGGATGCACCTCTATCTCTTCTGTTCTTCGACCGGCTCAAGACGTGTACATGTGTGTGTGTGTGTGTGTGTGTGTGTTTACCCGTAACCAACACACACTCTACGGCAAGATGACGCACTTTCTGCTGTCTATTGTTGATTTTGCTTGATCCAGAACGAACAAGCTTCTAAGGTATCAATTTTCCATTGATACAATGTAGCCATTGAAGGAAAATTCCAATAGAATAGCATTTAAGATTGGATGGGAATTTCCACTACCTATTAAAATAAGATCTCAAGCCTCATGCTAGTTGTTTAGGTTTTTGGGAAGACCCATAGGAAGAGTCTCCACTACTTCTACCCACGATAAACGACTTCTACCTCTGAGCGCGTTGGGGACGATGTGAGAATAGTCACGTTTACCATTCTTGTCCACTGCTTTCCACACGCCCTTCGCAGAACGGATTTGTTCTCAATTGGCAGCTTAGACGCGGCTGGTGTCCACCTCTCTGTCCCCCTCTGTTTCATCCGCCATCATCCTTTCGGGGACGAGCGGGACGGCCTGCGAGAAGAGAATCGCCCTTATTCTAATCAGCAACCCCCAGGCTTTATTGTTGTGTGTATACCCAATGATTGTGACTGTGCGGGGTGTGTGTGTAAATAATACACGGGGTACCTCCCTATCATGCTCTCTCGCTCTCCTGTCCTGTGTCTCTGTTTCGCTTCATCTCTTCCTTGCGACTGCGGGTCATATTTTACCGCGAGCAGCACGGTCTCGGGAACTCAAACGTAAGTCAGCCTCCGAAGCGAGCGTACCTCGCTCCCGTCTGTGAAGATCAAGCCCAAAGAACCGAGAGTCGTATTCATTCATAAGTTATACAGACGGCCGGGAAGATTGCTGCTGCTACTGGAAGTACAAGAACGCCGCGGCCTATCAAAAAGCGATCAGAAGAAGGCAAAACAACAGACGCAGAATTATCTCGCCCCCGGAACGTTCTGGTCTGGTGGGAAGCATTGAAGCGCAGCCAGTGCCAAAAATATAGACAGGCAATTTGGTCGTGAAAAAGCCTACCGGCAGAGCGATAAGAAGAGGAGCAGAGGAGTTTTTTTTCCCCCCTGCTGGAGGACAAGCAAAATACGTCACGCAGGAACAATCTAGAGCACACCAGGAGTCAACGATGGGTCTGAAGTTCCTGCTCTTTAATAGTCAACAGAGTCAAAATCTCCATGGACGTGGTAGAAAAGTAATTATCAGCCATCTTCTCAATTATTGATTTTTTTCAGAAAGGGTCATACGTTAGGTGTTTGTACAAAAAAAAAATGCTGGAAACATGCATCGTCATGTTTTGTTGCATCTGTCCCAATTCGGGCTGAATTCATTAGTTGGGGTAGTAAACTTCCTCTGGGCCATTGGCCCTATCTCCCCCAAAAAAAGGATGATCGTGCGATCGTATCAAGTAGCCACCGAGGAGAGAACGTCATGAGTACTAGCATCAACTCTCTGTAGTGCTCCACGGTACAGTCTCCGTGCCAGATGTCCTATCAAGTGTGCGTGCGGACCAGTGCAAAACCCTATCTACAATCCGCCGAGGGCCTGTTTCGGGGCAGCTGGTGCGATCGTAGGTCAGTGAGAACCTTCGCACTACCGCGCTGGGTGCAGGATTATTATCTGTTTGCGCCAACCTCTGGTCACCTTCAGACGCATTAATTGCAGATGGCAAAGAACAGCGCATCGTGCTAATCGCAAACAAACCCTGGGATAGAAACTTTCCACACTATTAGCGCGCTACTACTACTGCCACGACGGTGTCGATGCACGGAGTGCGTTCCACATCTGGAGCACATTGTTTGCGTATGTTTACCTAACAGCTGATCGGTTGATAGGCGCTGAGATAAGGGCAGCTGGTCCACTTCCTAACACATCCGCCCTCTGCAACTGCGCGATGCTGTTGGTGGGGGGCTTCGTGTTCTGTGCGGGCAATCGTTGCAGCTGCTACTGTTGCGCGTACGCACGCGATGTTCATGGTCCATTTGGTCCACGGCCCGCTTGTTATCGAGTCGGCGGTTACATCGACCTTTTCCTTTAACGGGGAGGGGTACTAGCCTCCAGGGTGCATTACACACAGTGCATTATGCGTATGCGTATGCTAGAGAGGATGTGGATTGAATGGGCGTTAGCAACAGTACGCAAGTGAAGATAAGCATTTCGTTGTGGACATTATATGATCCTGCTCATAGAAGATAGCACGTTAATTACACGACTAACCAAAGCATCTCTCTCTCTCTCTCTCTCTCTCTACCTTCTCTCATCTACAGATCATGGAGGGTTCGGGCGACGGTTCCCCGCAATCGTCGATGTGCATGGTGAAGGCGGCTGAGCTCTTCCCGAAGCCGATCCTCGAGAAGGAGGAAGAAAAGCTCACCGTACGATTTACCGAGCGTAAGTGTAGTCCGGTCGCACTTCGCAACCGGTGTGACACATTGTAACTAATCTTGTGTCTTGTTTGCAGTTGCCGGTGAATCCGTACGTTATCTCGGTCAGACAGATGAAGGCATACTGGCACTGTCCAACTATCGGCTGTTCCTGCAGAAGAACACCACCGGTGCCGAAGTGTCCGTCCCGCTTGGCCTGATCGAATCGACGCAAGTGCGTGACCTGTTCCATCTGATCGTGAACTGCAAAGATGCTAGCACCGTACGGTAAATATCGCTCGGAGTTGCGGGCTACAGGGTGTATGAAATAGCACACAATATGTAATTTCTTCCCCCCAATTTCCCCTTTCGTTCGCAGATGTTCGTTTGCCACGTCGGAGCAGTGCAGCGAATGGCACCGGCGGATAACGCTATCGATCGGTGTGCCCGAAACGCTGGAGGCCCTGTTCGCGTTCCCGTTTCACGCGTGGGCCTCCGAGTCGCCCACGCTCAACCAGGACAACGAATGGGCCGGCCGTCTGCAGCGCGTCGGCTCGTTCGACGACGAGTTCCGGCGGGAGGCCGAACGGTTACAGTTCGATCTGCAGGGTGCGTGGCGCATCAGCCAGGCAAATGCGGAGTTTAAGCTGTGCCCGTCGTACCCGCGGCTGCTGCTGGTGCCGGCCTGCATCTCGGACGATACGCTGCAGAATGTGGCCAGCTTTCGCAGCTCGCGGCGCATACCGGCGGTCGTGTGGCGCCATCAGCGTACCGGCGCGGTCATCGCGCGCTGCAGTCAGCCCGAGGTCGGGTGGCTCGGGTGGCGCAACTCGAAGGACGAGCAGCTGCTGAAAGCGCTGTCCGATGCGTGCTCGTTCGATCGGGGCACGCAGGATAAGGCCGGCGATGGTACGAGACGGACGCGCACGCAAACCGACTGCTCGGAAGCGTCCAGCGACGGCAGCCCACCGCGCAGCCCCGAGGGCAGCCACGAGGAGGTGGAAATGGACGAGCCGAAGAAGATACTGATCGTGGACGCACGCTCGTACACGTCCGCGGTCACGAACCGGGCCCGGGGCGGTGGCTGCGAATGCGCCGAGTACTACCCGAGTGCGGAGATACAGTTCATGAGCCTCGGCAACATACACGTAATCAGGAAAAGCTTTCATGCGCTGCGGCAGCTCTGCGCCTCGCAGGCGGACATTCCAAAGTAAGTGGCATGGACCGGTGCAGCTTGCCGGTTGTTTTGCCCTGTGAGTGTATTAACAGCAAGATTGTTCTTTCTTCTCCCCCTTCCCCTCAGTTGGCTTGGATTGCTGGAGCGAACGCTTTGGCTGCAGCATCTGTCCGGCTTGCTGGCGGCCTCGATGGTGGTGTGCCACGCGATCGAGCGCAACGGTCGGCCGGTGCTGGTCCACTGTTCCGATGGGTGGGACCGCACGCCGCAGATCGTGGCCACGGCGCAGCTCTGTCTCGATCCGTACTACCGCACGATCGAGGGCTTCCGCGTGCTGGTCGAGCGGGAGTGGCTGAGCTTCGGGCATAAGTTTGCCGACCGGTGCGGCCACGGTCCGGGTTCGGACGAGACGAACGAGCGCTGTCCCGTGTTTCTGCAGTGGCTCGACTGCGTCCATCAGATTCATCGCCAGTTTCCCTGCAGCTTTGAGTTTGATATGGGCTATCTGGTAAGTGGTGGCGTCCGAGGTCTCCGATTGGACGCTGCTTTTAACACCTTTTTGCTTGCTTTTCGCCCCTTTCTTAGATCAAACTAGCGCAACATTCGCACTCGTGCCTGTTTGGAACGTTCCTGTGCAACACGGTGAAAGAGCGGCAGGAAAACAGTGTCCCCGATCGTACGTTCTCCGTGTGGCCTTTCCTGTCCGGTCCGATCTACAAGAACCACCTGTACATGCCGAACCGCGAACGCGTCCTGTGGCCGGCGCACAACGTGCGCGATCTGCGCCTCTGGACGGAAGTGTACCTGGGCAGCTGGGGAGGCCACAATCAACCGTCGGCCTCCGAGGTGGCCGACTATCCAACGGCAAGCGTGCCGACCGGCGGTGCGGATGTCGTCGTACCCGGTGCGGTCGGTGTGAGAAGCATCGGGCCCGGTGTGGTGGAATCGACTGCTAGTATCGCCGTCGGCATTGGATCGACCTCTGTGGATGTTGTAGGCGATGCGATGGCCAGCTCATCGCCGGCCAGCTGCAGCCCGGAGCAGAACGGATCGATGACGAAGACGCGCTCGTACAGCGACATCAAGGAGGCGACCTCAGGTGGCGTCATGGCGCGTCGCTCAAGCGATCCAAGCATGACGCTAGATCCAAGGTAAGTCGCTCGCAGCATTGGCGCCGGTGGAAAAGATTTGACTGCAGCAGCATTGATCTTCCACTTTGCAGCATTATCATAAGAACGGGCGGTCCAGCGGCGCTCAACCTCTCGCAGGAGGAAAGTTCAATCGACTCCAACCTCTCGTCCGACCGCGAGACCTCGCCCGATCTGCCCGCCGTCGACGATCGCCTGTTGCATCGTAGCGTAACGGCCAGTTCCTTTATACAGCACGCCACCGAAAAGCTGCAAAGCCTCACGCAGGAGCTGAACCAATCGGACGAAGAGCTGGAGCAAGCCATCAAGAACCAGCGCAACCTACTAGCAGCTGGCCGCAGTCCCGCGCGCTGCCCTGCCGACACGAACGGCGACGCCGGGACACCGGGCGGCAACCCTCTCTCTTCCTCAACCTCCTCTAGTCTCTACCCGAACGGAAGCATTGGTGGCGTCAACAGTTTAGCGGCCGCTGCAGCAGCCACACTAATTCCAACCGCCACCACAAATGTTCGACCCTCCTTTACGACCACCAGCATCAGCAATGGTACGACGACGCTGCAGCAGCAGCACGCTGGTAGCGAAGCAGGACACCCTTACCGCTTTCAACCCATCGTTCCGGAACTGCCAACGACGACAACGACGACGACGACGACGGATGTGTCGCGATGCTCGCCCAAGCTCGAGTGCCGGGAGTCGAGCAGCAGTCCAACGGCCAGGCAGCAGCAAAACGTTGTACTATGGCCGGACACGATCGATGAAAATACGGCTCGCATTATCAAAATCGAGTCGTACCACTCGTCCACGGTCGGTGGAAACAAGGACGTGCTGGACGGTGGTGGTGGTGGTGGCGGCGGTGGCGGTTTCCTGCACGGCTCAAATCGTACCGTCATCGGGCGACCCGTCATGGCCGGCGACGACATGATGATGGAAAGCGTCGATCTGACCATCGGTGGATCCGACGACGGCAGCTTCGCTGGTGGTAAATACGATAAACTGTTCAAACTGATCAAACACTTTCTGCGGCGTCACATATGAGATGAGCGGGCTGCTTTCGATTGCTGGAAGTATACAGACAGTGGCAGACGGTGTTGCTTCTGCCACGGAACATGCAGGGGTGCAATTGGCTGGTAAACTGACGCATGCGTTGGTTTTGCTTGATTGCACTTCAAACCAGTTTCCAATTTAAAGAGAACGAGCCCCTGAACTCCGGAATACGGTACCTTGCCAAAAAGGGATAACTGAATCTCCGATTGTTCCAATCGTACGTCTGATATTTATGACAAAATCTTCAGGCACGATAGTGCGGACTCTTTCTTCGATTGAGGTTTCGCTCTCGTTTTCTGCTCTCTTGCTCGAGCGTGTGTTCATGACGAAGGATACAAAGCAAACGGACCAATGGTTTCAATGTGCGCAAAACTGTGTATATAAAAAAAAATAGTCTTGCCTCGTAGTTGCGCACTGAAACACTTCGCTCGGCCGGTATATTTAAGCAAAAATAAAACGAAAATCACTACACTCTTATCATAGGGACAATGGAAATCATGGGGAGAGAATGAAAGAAGACAAATGGTCAAAGTTTGCAAACAAATTATCGCAACCCAATGCTAGGCACTGACGGTACTGACCAGGGGGACTATCTACTAATATTTGACCGCGTTTTTATTACCTTACCCTTATCACTGTGGGATGCCATCAATCCAGTAGTTAGTAGTACAAAAAAGAGGGTACCGACATACGAATTGTATACATGCGAAATAAAACACAACAAAATCCAACAGCGACGAGCACAAAATTACACATTACACGGATTAATCAAAGGCAAACAGACAGTCCAAAGCATTTGGTGCGATTCCATGTTACCGATGTGGGTTTTTTTAATTAGCATTCTTGGACAAGAGAACGTATTACACGTACAGCAGCAGCATTTTTTTCCGCTCTCTGATAACACGTAAAAGAGCGTGATTATGTGGAATGGGGGAAAAAATACAAGAGCTTTATTGATAAGCCAAATGGTTTCTTGTTTCAATTTCGCACATTACAATGAATTTCGAAATATTGATTGTAGGGGAATGGCTATAAAAAAAGATTTGCTCAAATTGTGTAATTGTGGATTTACGACTAATGTTACAATTATTGCACTTTTTTTTCTTATTCGAAAAGTGTTGTCTTGTGAGCAAATCTGGGTTATGTTTTCGTTAGTGTCTGTATTTATTTTCCTCAATAGAACAGGATTTTTTTATATTGACCAGTTATCTAGCATATAGTTTAAAATGTGTGATTTATTAGACTGAATGGATACATCAAAGTTACAAATAGTTATATTAGATTTTAATCAATAATATGTATACGGCAATCGAAAGCACAACACTGTTTTGTAAATGTTTATATAAAAAATATGAAAAATCACATCGAAATGTATGTAACGCATTCGTTTTTCTATCTTTTTAGACAAAACACACTCTGCCTCGCCAAACCGCCTAGAATCGCCCGGTCTGAACGAGGGCTCGCTTAGTCCCAATCTGTGGCACGGATCGATAGAAACCAGTACGGACACACTGGTGCCAGTCGATCAATATCCTCCACCGTTGGGACCGATCGATACAAGCGCTTTAAGCACGCACCACGAGCAACATCTGCTGCCTACCTCTCATTCGTTAGCGGGAGGCAAGGCAACGCAAGGCACCGGTACGGCAGATGGCGGTCACGCGGCCCGGGACGTACGTGAGCGACGGAAGTCATCACTATCAACGCAAGAGCGGGAGGGAAGTCACTGCGGTGTCAGCGGTGGCGGTAGTATTAGTTTAGCCGTAGGAAACAGTGATAGCAGTCAGCTGAGCCTTGTTAATGGTAAAGGATCGGAAGCGACGACGGCGCCAAGCGACAACGCAGGCGGGGCCGAGGTCACGGGCGATAGCTGTGCCGCCAAAGCTCAGACTGGTGATAGTAATGGATGTGATTTTACTAGTGATAGTCATGATTACGATAGGGTAAGTGGACAATCTTGCACCGTGCATTTTGTGTTTATTAATAGACCACGATTAACTTGGCTTGCAGAAATTATCAAATCAATCAACGCTGGCGTTGACCGGCGATACGCTACCAAAAGATCAACCTGATTATGGCAATCAGCAGCAGCCGCAGCAACATCCTCAGGACTCTACGTTGGGAAATGATCGTGGAGGAGGAGAAGCTGGAGGAACACGATCAGTTCCGCCATCAACCTTCGCCCAGAACAGCAATGCCAGCAACTGCAGTAGCGTTAACTACAATAAACTAAAAGCAAACAATGGCGTGTCGACGACTACTGTGCCCCCGCCGCTGTCCGGGACGGGACAAACCACCACTAACAGCAACCTGCTCACCTCGATGATGCTGATGGACGAAAGCATCATCATCCAGCCACAGTTCCAGCAGCTTGAAATCAATGGCAAACAGCCGCCGAACGATGGTGGCGGTGCTGTTGCTGCTGCAGGCGGCGGATACCCTCCATTAATGCCACAGCGAAGAAGAAGAAACTCGTCCAACTCGAAGCACGATCTGATGAGTCCCTGCAAACCTACCAATGGAAGGTAAGAGGAGGGGAAATAACTAACAGAGAAAGTCATTCGAAGTGGGTATGTTAATAGACGCTCTCTTCCATACTTCCAGTTTATCCCCAAGTGCCACACATTCCCGGTTCTCGACGCCGGGTGCCCGGTCACTGCCACTAACACCACCGAGTGTACCGTACGCGTCGGATAGACCACCGGTAGCGACCTTCTCCTGTCCGGACGGGTTGGCCCACGCCCTCTCCGAGCAGAACCTACGCCTCCAGCAGATCGTCTACGAACATCGGGTAAGCGAGGGTGTAGCAGAAGAATAGTTGTGTGATTCAAGCTAATAACAACAACTCCCTCACGTGTCTTCCAGCTGCGCGAGGAAGCGTTACAGCGCGAGCTGTACGCGACGCGGTTAGCTTTGCTGAAGAAAACCTGCCAGAACTGTTGTAGCAGCAGCGCCCAGCCACAGTACGGCAATGACGATCCGGTGAGTAACATTATCCGCGGGAATGTGGGCCACGAGGACCCACACAATGCATCAACCTTAACTGGCAATCTCTTCGTAAAATTGGGAAGCAATATAAAAATGGGTCATTTCTTTCGGTGTCCTGCGTTTGGACGACAGCTGCTGCGTGCAAACGAGAAGAGAGAGAGAGAGAGGCATGACGCTTTTGTTTTTTTAGTTGCTTTAACAGCTTACCAAAATTACCATCTGAACGAAAAGAACCATTCTTTTGGGACGAAGCCTTCCGCACATAAGGCTTAGTAGTCCGTTCATCGCCACAGCTTGCTTGCTTCTGTGAATCATCATCCCTGCTGGACTGCTTCTTTTGGAATGCTCTGTTATTGAACACACGAGGGACGACCATATAAGGAGGGACGGCCTGATCCCGTCGAGAAGTGAAATTTTAACACCCGCTTTTGTTTCCCATCTCTTTTCATGGATCTCTGTTGTTCCACGAAAAACAAGCCACCTTCACCCTGCTGCTGTTGGCTTTGCGAGCAACAAAATTTACGCTAAATGACTACTACTACTACTACTACTACTACTATCACCACAAGCGTGTAAACTTGTCATGGTTCTGGCTACGCTACTACCACTACTACTTACCTTGCCACCTTCTCCACTACCACTTTCTTCTCTCCTGTTGCCGACTGCGCCTAACTGTTGTTGCAAGTCCATATTCACCATTAACGGGCATGAGCCAGCCAGCCAGCCACCCTCCTGCCCTCTGTTTGTACTACAAACCGTTTCTCACAGTGTACCAAATCGTATTCAATACCCACAAACCCCCCCCCACCCCTCACATCTAGGTGCCGGTGAGCATTTCCATTACCAGTGTTGCTGCTTTCACTACTACCGCAACTGCCACGTCCGCGATAGGAGACCGCGTCGCCACGGTCGACGGCACACGCAGCAGCAACCACTGTATCGACAACAGCCAACTCGCCGGAAGTGATAGTATGGGCACTATCACCTCCATTAGTACCACTGCCACCACGACCGTCACGGCCACCACTGCTGAAGGTGTCGTCACTGGCATGTCCGCAGCCGGCAGTGCCTGGTTGGGAGCTTCCGTCTACGGTCTGCTGTCCGAGGCGGCCCCAGAACCAGACAGCGGTAACAATAGTTTGCTATTTTCCGATGAGGAGAACGAAGTAGAAAAGGACAAGGAGAAAGAGGGCATGCCTGGTAGTAGCGTAACGGCCGCGAAGGAACGTTGCCTGTATGAAGCCGTACTGAAACACAACCATCGCTTGGCGCACAACGTGCGAATGTGGCGTACCGTGCGCCAGTTCCTGGATCGTACAAGACAGAAGCGTATGGTCGTCTGTCCTCCGTCGGTGGTTCTAGCGAGGGAAACGTTCAAGCATCCGTCCGAGTTCTTCTCCCTGGAGGATCCTATCAGCGAGTACTACGCCGATAGTAGTGATGTTGAGGGCGAAAGCGAGTGTAGTAGCAGTCGTAGTAGTATCGTTGAGGAAACAGCTAGCCAAGTTGACATGAAAGGCCGGACAGGCACAAACAGCAGCCCGCTTGATGGGACTACTACTATCATCATCCATGATTCCGAAGATGAAAAAGATCTTGACATTATACTTAGTGGCAGTGGTGGTGGTGAAGAAGGTGGCAGTGATGAAAAGGATGACGATGGTGGTGATGGTGAAGAGGATGATGTTGAGAATGATGATCCGGAACTATCCTCCCAACTGGTCAGTGATGGATTTTGCATAGACTTTTTATACTGTTTTTACTGCCTGCTTCGTTGCATGTTGACTAACATCTTTCACTCCGCCATCAACTAATACGAATCTTCTAACTCCGTCCTTTGAATTGGTCCAAAAATGCTCTCTCAACCCTTCAAAAACCTAACCCTTGTTGAAATCAAAAAGTTTTTTAAGGCCTAGAAGGAAGTTGTGTGAGTGTGCAAAATTGTGAGAAAAAAATTGATGGGAATGAGGAAAAAAAGCTTACTGCCCCGAGTGAGGATCGAACTCACGACCTTAAGATTATGAGACTTACGCGCTACCGACTGCGCTATCGAGGCTGTGTGTGAGGAGGGGATAGAACGTAAACAGGTTCTCCAGAACATACGCATTTGGCGCTGAACTTCAAAATGAATCGAAATGAACCTTAATTCGGATGAACGTTGGTTGTGTTCATTTGTTGTGAATCTGTGCTATTAGAACGTTCGCGCATTTATACTAATACATTTTGATCTGTCACTGTTTAGTGGGATTTCGATACGTTTTCACACCAAATACTAATCATGTTTCGTCGCTTCGCCTTCCCAATTTCTTTCAAGATGGTAGATTCGATGAACGAAAACGCGTCCAACTGCTCGTGGGAAGCGGTCGACGACCGTAGCGCACCGTCGTCGGGCGCCAACTCCTCGCAGCAGATGCAGTACAGCAGCAGCGGCGTCGGGGGCAGCACCAGCGTGCTGTGGGTGCCGGACCACGCGGTCACCCGGTGCACCACGTGCCAGACGGTGTTTTGGATCGGGCTGCGCAAGCATCACTGTCGCTCGTGCGGCCAGATCTTTTGTGCGGAGTGTTCCGACTATACGGCCCACCTGCCCGAGGAGCGGCTGTACCAACCGGTTCGACTGTGTGGCCCCTGCTACCAGCGGATCTCATCCATGACGGTTCCTGCTACCAGTTCCGTTTCCACCACCGGTGGCAGCAGTAGTACGATGGTGTCCTCCGCCGTGAGCAACAGTGCCGTAGCAACCGGCCCGGCAGTGAACAACGGCACAAGCAACAACAACAACGCACTGAGCGAAGATGGCGGCAATGCGTCGTTTCTGCAGCACCGAACGAACGTGACGGCGGCCGCCGCGGCCAGCATGATGATGCGCGATCGGATCACCAGCATGAGCCAGATCCAGTCGTTGCTGGCGACCGAATGCAGCTCGGAAGCATCGCGCGCTAGTGACAGCTGCTGCAAGCAGAATGTTACCGCCGCGACGAACTAATTTGCATTCTTCCCGTGTCGAATCCGACCTGCGTGTCTCCCTCCCCACCCAGAAGGGGAGTGTACGTTTGTGTGTGTTTTTATTAGGAGCAGGGGATGGATTAAAGAAGTAGGAAGCGTTAAAAAAATGGTGACGAGTGCCAACACCCAACAGCTGACTCACACACATACATTTATTGTTACTTTTTTGTATAATCACAACAATTACCGCCACCTCGTTTGTTTTATCATGTATGCTTTCCATGTTTTGTACACATCATCACACACGTAGACAGACACACTTATCTTACCTCTAATAACTTATCATACGTTTTACCTGTTTGTTTGACTTGTTTTACAAATTCTTTACACGGTCGTCGGATAAGTGTTAGTCACTTTTTTTCCTTAAGTAAATAATTGTTTCGCTTATGTAAACGTCGAACAACAACCTTCCTTGCTGCATTCGTTTGTTAGGTTATTTAAAAGAATGTTTTTACCAAGCAGCGTGCGTGGAGTTTCTTCGAAAAGCGTGATTAATGCTTTGTGATTGATTTGTGACCTTTCTATTGCTCTAAACAAAAGAGGAAGCGAGGACGTAAGAGGATAAGGGAGTGAAGAGAAAGAGAGAGAAAAAAACATATAAATAATCAAACGCGGAAGAATTAGGTTTGGTAGGGTGTAAAATGGGGAAAGGGGGTGTGAAGCAAAACGGTGTAAGGAAAATCATTGCTATATATCTTATTGTAAAATATACATATAATGCACATTTCTATCTGCGATAGAGGTGTGGGTGGGAGAAAAACCAATTGGACTGGAGGAGAAGGGAGTGGTAGTGTAGTAGCGGACTGAGACAGGAGCGAAGGTGGAATGAGAAATCGGATCCATCACACACCGTTTAGGGACTTGTGTTGATTCGGAAGCAACCAATATAAAATAGAAATGAAAAATGTAGTTTCACAAAAATCAATGCCCAAGCATGAGACTCTAAGCCGCCCCTCCCAAGCCAAGCCAAGCAAAGCCTCTAGGAAAAGAAAAGTTAGGCAGTTAGACAAGCAAATAATACGGAAATTGATGAAACATTGGCTCCTTATGCTCCGAGATACCGAGATAGAAAAGTTTATCAGCAACACAAGCATACATACATATTATCTATAAACGCCCTCAACAATAATGAAAATCCGCATGGCAAAAGCAACACAAAGTGTATGGAAAATACGATTCGATCGAGCAAGAACATATATATAAAGAGAGAAAAAGAGAGAGCAGAAGAACAATATACACAAATAATTAATTAAGCATTAAGCAATGCAAACCATTTAAGAAAGATTATATGTATACATGTATATGAAGACAAGCATAGCTAACAAAACAAAGGGTAGATGTAAACTTTTGCTGCAACCACAATAACAAAAAAAAGCAAAACGACGGCATACGAAAGGGAAAATGGTCGGAAGAGAGTAGAGATTTTAAAAACAATAACAATGCAAACTTTGCAGCTGCACGTGGTGGGGACACACAAGAAGGCACACGCGCGCCCCCGCATCCTTGCAGCATAAGAGGAAGAGAGCAGAACGAATGCAACCGTAGTGAAAGCGTAGTGGTGTAGTGTGTAGTGTGTAGCTGACTAAAATCTAACCTCAGACGAAAGTGAACTAGAAGCGTGCAGACAGAAGCTAAAATAGCAAGTAGCAGCAACGATGAGGCGCCATGCCCGTACCCCACACTCACACTCTATTGCGCACGAAATGTGGAGGCTACGCAAACGCAAACACACATCACTTTGCTTCCCTTGTCGGAGAGTGAGAATTGTTCAGTCGGTTTGGTTTTGTTTCAGTTTCCGGTTTGTGTAATTTTACCCACCAACCAACCAGCAAATGTGTAATCTCGCGACTTTGATGCATCCGTATCATTTTAGTATACGCTACTACCCACCAGCCAAACTAACCAACTCATGCAATTGTTCAGACAGCAAAGTACTAAAATTCACCACTATAATTCCCCACACAAGCAACGGCATCACTGAAGAGAGAAAGAGAGAGAGAGAGAGTCTACCTAAAAACCTAGCGGCGCAGCGTAAATTGTAGTACCTATCGTATGTGCAAACAAAAACAGAATATTGAAATACAAACTGCAAACGAATAATTATATGCGAGTGCCGCTGGATTTGTTTTTTGTTTAGCTTTAACAGCGATAATTTTGGTCTAAATCATG
Organism: Anopheles melas; assembly: GCA_000473525.2. Taxonomy (NCBI): domain Eukaryota; kingdom Metazoa; phylum Arthropoda; class Insecta; order Diptera; family Culicidae; genus Anopheles; species Anopheles melas. The sequence continues at coordinate 731 of AXCO02003266.1, read as the reverse complement.
ATGACAATGCTGTAGTGTAATTGTGAAGATTTATGTATCGGATGCACATAATAATGTAGCTTCATTCTAGAAGGTTTCATTAGTATTTATTGTATTATTTGGTTCAATATTCAGGGTTTTTCAGGAGTTCTCATAGCTGTGGGACATTTGATTGACTCTTTCTGACGTGAAATCAACCTAATGGGAGTTGGAATCTATAGCACACTTGTAGGACAATTCCAATAGGAATTTCCAAGGAGCCTATCTAAACAGAGTATCATAAAGTCCAATTTCCATCATCTGAGGTTCACTTCCTATCAGAAAGATTCAAGTAAGTGTCCCACAACGAATTCAATTTGTACAAAATTTTCAGTTTTTGTTTCAAAAATAATTTCAACACCTTAATTCATCATCTTATACAATATAACGAATATTAGTGTAGAAATTTTCATTTTTAAACCAATAAGGATAAAGGACAAAAATACTTTCCCGCACATGGTGCTGCCGAATGTTTGTCGCGTACTGTACAAACCCAAACAAAAACATCTTTGACAGAACGACAGATAACAGCACACACACACACACACACACTCGCACACACAAGCTTCTTCGCATCAAAATAGACAGCAACAGAGAGAGAGAGAGAGAGAGAGTGCAGAAACACTGTTGCTTGGAAGGCGATCAAACCCGGTCAAAAAGGGTGACGAAAAAGGGAGGACGAAAACGCTCACTCTTCCATCAAGTGTGTCCCA